>PVKE010042991.1:0-13532 GCA_004027555.1 Craseonycteris thonglongyai | reverse complement strand
TCCAAGAGCCCTGTCCTCAGAAGGCGCTCCCTCACAGTCAATCTCCTCCGTAAATCAGGGGTGCTGAGCTGTTGTGGGCTGGTGCCCTGCTCTCACCCCGCCCGCCGGGAAGTGCCGCCGCCCTGCTCCACAGTCCCTGTTCCACTTTAGGCTCTGTGATCTGATTAGGGCACTGCGTGCTGTCCCTTGAGTTCGGATGCTAAATTGTCCACAGCCTTGTGGGGCTTCCACGCTCCCTAGGTCTCAGCTTCCAGCCCGCCCTCGATCCAGCTCCACTGTGACCGTAGTCCCCCAATCCCCCTTTGTTTTTGCCAGCCCCGGGCCGCGCTCCGAGTCTCTGTCCCCGAACCGCTGCTTCTCTTTTCCTCTCCTGCTCTCCCCTTTTTTCTCTAACCTTTGGGTGTTGTTCCGTGTTGTGTGGTTCTCTTAGTTGAGGTTTCTTCTCAGGGTTTCCCCTGTGGATTCCCCTCTGTTCACAAGGTCCTTCCCAGGCAGTTATCGGCGTTCTCCTCTCATGCCGCCATCTTGGATCCTCCTAATAAGCTTTTACACAGCAAAATAAACCATCAAGGAAAAAAATGCAACCAACCAATTGAGAGAAGATATTTACAAACATGTCCCAGAAGAGGGACCTAAAGTACATAAAGAACTCATACAACTCAACAACAACAAAACAAACAACAAACAATGCTCTCAAAAAATGAGCAAAGGATCTGAATAGACACTTTTTTCAAGAAGACATACAAATGGCCAACAGATGTATAAAAAGTTGCTCAGCTTCTCTAGCCATCAGGGAAATGCAAATCAAACCCACAATGTATCTCATACCTGTTAGAATGGTTATTATCAACAAGACAAGTAATAAGTGTTGGAGAAGCTGTGGAGAAAAAGGTACCCTCATACACTGCTGTAGGAAATGTAAAGTGGTACAACCACTATGAAAACCAGTATGGAGATTATGTAAAATTAAAATTAAAATTTTTAATTAAAAAAATGCATCAGAGTCTTTGTTCTGGGGGGAAATGGGGTTTAAAGGGGATGTTGGAAAAAAAAAGGTTTATAGAAGGGGTGCTGGGCTAGATCAGCAGGTTGAGTGCTTGCCTCGTGATTGTGAGCCTGTGAGGTCTGATGTTCGATTCCAAGCCCCCACTCAATGCAACCCATATGCTGAACTGTGGCACAACTGGTAACTGCCAGAATGGCACAATGGTGAAGGTTCTTGCCTCCAATGTGGGAGGCCCCAGTTAGGTTCCTGCCCCACATGGCCCCACATCCACCTGTGTGGAATGAAACTGTGTCACAACTAATGATGTACAACTATGGAGACCACTCTGGGCTCTCTTTCTCTCTCTCCCCTCTCTCAAAACAATAAAATAAATCTTAAAAAAAAAAAAGTTTCTATAGTGCTCAGGAACACAGTCCTCTGTAAAAGAGTACAATAGCTATCCAGAAAAAAATCTAGCTATAAATGCCTTTATTTTTCATATTACATGGCTGGATACTTTCTGGACAGTCCTATTATAGGCTTAACAGTGGAAGAGATAAAAAATTCACTTAGACTTGACCATTATTCCAACAGAGAATGGTCAAAAATTTTTAAATATGAGGAAATTTTTTTAAAGCAACAGAAAACATCTTAAGTAGTAGAAAATAAAAAATAAGTGATCTTTTAACACTAGTTTTTCTTCAAAGGGAACTATATATATAGCAAGGGCCAAGATCATAGGTTTTGCCATGATTTTCTGTATAAAGTATAGCTCTAGATTCACTAATCAAATAATATTTCTTCACCTCTAAAATCAGATGATATTGTCAGCATCTCGGGATCAGTAAAATGTTAAATGCCTTGATGTATGTCAGTGCCTAATATGGCATTAGTTCCATGGCAGTTATTAAGCAAACATAAGTTCTCAACCATCACCACTTGCCAAACTCTGAATGTTAAATTAAGTAATCAAGAATATCAAAAAAGGGAAGCTGGGATGGCTCAGTGAGTTAAGCACTTGCTCTGCAGCTCCAGGGACCAAGGATAAAATCCCAGCCCCGGCCTGTGTGGATCCATATGCTGAACTGGGGAGTGCACCCAGTTCGGTTCTCACCACGGTGAGACCTTGGCCCAGTTCCTGCCCTATGCAGCCCCGCACCCACCTGTGGAATGAAACTATATGGAAAAACCAATGATGTGCAACTATGGAGACTGCTCTGGGCCCTCCACCTTCTCTCTGTTTCTATCTCTGTATCTCTCTCTCTGTCAAAAACAATAAAAATAAATCTTTAAAAAAAGAAAAAAAAAAAAAAGAATATCAAAAAAATTAACCAAAGTTGTAAAACATTTTTGTGGTTATAGTTAGGTAGAGTAAAATTAAATACTATGTCAAGTCATTAGAACAATGCTATACCTTCTTTGATATTTTAGAAATGTATACCTCTCCATTTAACTGAATAAAATCTCAAGAATTTTTATGTTTCACATATTATCTGATTTTTGTTATAATACAAAATAAACACATTATATGCAAATAAATGTCTAACTTAAGCTACATTTAAATATTAGTAAAATATGACTATTAAACTTTCATTATTTCTCAGTAAAAATATTTTCTTCCCTGACACACACACACACACACACACACACACACACACACACACACACACACACATTATACATACACACCATGTTCATTATGGAAAAAAATTAATGCATATTTTTAATGAATAGTAAAACGTAAATACTTTAATATTATCTGAGAAGAGGCAAGACAGGTTTGTAAGTATACATGTTTATGTCATCTTTAGTACACTTTTATTTGGTCTTGTTAATTAAAAACTCAGACATAAAACTATCTACATATTGTCTTTGGAAAAATTTAGCTATCCTGAACTTGGTTAAAGTATGAAGTAAATTTCAATGGAAACTATTCTAAAGCAAACTAAAGGTTTCTAAACTTCTATCATTATTTTGCAAAAGTCACTTACCATAACATACATTTGATACTTTGTAATTCAAAGGTGATCAAGGACATTTGTTTAAATTTGTAAATGAATGGTAGATAATTTTATTAAAAATAAAAACCAGTTATTTGCCTCAGTATACAAAGTTAGAAAAAGTACATTATTTAAATAAAGTAATTGCCCTTGTCTTCATTTAGGATATATTTAACATGTAAACATTGTTAAAATAGAATTTTTATTTTATTAACTAGTATATTCTTGTATTTCTTAATAATTCCATCATCTAAAATAAAATGTTACCTATTAATAAAGAACAAATTTATTTTTCATTTATTCAATGTTATGCTTCAAAATTCATGGTAGAAATTAATATATTTATTAAAATATTGTCATAGGGTATACAATAGAGCATCTTTTCTCAGTTTTATAATTTTGGGTATTATATAGCAAACTTTAGTGGATGATGGCATTTAAGATTACATATACTGTTAATAGATAACTAAAGGAAGTAAAGAGGAAATGATTACTTCACATTTGACCATTCTTATTTATTCTAAAATTATGGAAATATTGGGGATAAATAATTCAGTGTTTATGAGAAAGAGAGTTTTCCTAATATGCTTAAAAATGTATGCTTTATTGTGGTTCAGTAGATTTAATGTCATTTTTAAGTTTAATGAGTTTGCCATTTGTTTCAACTATCCCCTTGGGTGCAACTAGATTCAGGGTTATAAAACTGTTTATCCTACATAAATTTGTGAATAAATCACACCCCTCACTACTCTACAAGGTCCATTTAGTACAGACTTGGTAGAAAGACAATATTTTTTCAAATAAGAAGAAGACATATTGTAGCCTTATGTCTGCCATAAGGCTTAAATCCACCACAGAAATTTATAGCTGCTTTTTTCTTTCTGCAAGCACAGGGTAGTCAAGCATTAAATATATAGTTAACAGATATCCAATAGTCACAAGAGAGTTGACAACTTAAATTACTTAGTTATAATGAAGATAAATAGCATTCTAAACATGGGCACATATTGCACCCTGCAATGCAACAGACTCTAATATTGTTGCCAGGCAACTTCCCAGGACAGATTACAAACACTTTCTGTTATTTGAAGGGAGTAGCACATGTGCACACATTTATAAGAATGACCAAATATCTTGTGTTTTAAAAATAGCATGACCATAAAATACATTGGAATGATCACATGTGTGACGTTATTACAAAATTCAGTTTTGTTCGGGACAGTCCCGATTTTTAGCAATTTGTCCCGCGTCCCGTGGCATTTTAAAAAAGTGCCGATTTTTGGAAAGAATGCACGACAAGCTCGGAAATGGCAGGATATAGACCAAATTTTTAATCAAGAACTCCCTCCACCCTGGTCAATGGTGTCTTGCTTTACCAATGTTAAAATCTGGTCACCTATCGATGTATACTTTAGGGTGTGAACATTTAATAAAAATATGACCTGTCATGGACTTCCAATCACAATATATTTAAAAAGAGAAATCATTTATTTTATGTAATGAATTGAGTGTTTTTTAATGGATGTATATCATTGTTAGAGAAGATTTTTTTGAAGAAGTTAATTGAAACAAAATTAAATAACATTTTATATTAATATTAGAATAACCAAAATGAAATTACAGACTAAACAAGATGCACATATCTTATTGTATATTTGAGATTTTTTAATGTTTATTTATTTTATTTTATATGCATATATACAGTGACCCCTCGTTTTTCGCGGTTAATGGGGACCAGAACCTTCCGCAAAAGCTGAAAAACCGCGAAATAGGATTTGCCCCTAGGAATTTTCGTGTATGCGGGTACAAGAATGTTTTAAATATGTAAACAGTATTCATACTTTACTCATTTAAGACAAAAATGACAACAGTATACGTATTTACTTAAACGTGTCAGTGCTAATGAATAAGGTTAATGACAAAACCTTCTACAGTAATAAACATGAATCCACATTGCTTTCTGAGAGAGGCGAAGAGTCTTGTGTGGGTGGCGGAGGAGAGGCTCTCATGTGACTCGTAGAAGCGTTAGGCTCCCTCGGAGACTCTTTCTCTCTCGCGCATCCACATGAAACAACGCTCCTTTCCGCAATGTGTCTGCTGACATGGTTGTATTTTTTCATTTTTATTTTTTGATGAATATTTTGGAAAAACCCTCGAAGCACTGAAGCCGTAAAACATGAAGCGCTAAGTGGCGAGGGAACACTGTATTTTTGCTTTTCGAATTGGTCTGTCATTGCTATATTGTCTCTCTGAAATTCACACACAGTGTATAGTATATTACTGAAAAAGATTGTAACAAATTTTAGTAGGCAGAGACATCTAAAACAGTTCTGTAATATTTGTCAATCATCAAATCAAGACTGCTAATTTTTTCTCTTTGAAGAGACTATATTGATCTATTTATTTTGTCTTCTAAAAAAGTGATAAAACTTTAATTTTCATCTTTTCAGAATATAATGTCTATCTATTATTCGCTCGATCATTTGTGCGGTCTTCTTTATTAAGATTTATTTTATTGTTTTTGATAGAATGAGAGAGAGAGAGAAGAGGGAAAGGCCCAGAGCAGTCTCCATAGTTGTGATATAGTTTTTACTCCACACAAGTGGATGTGGAGCCATGTGGGGTGAGAACCAAACTGGAGGCCTCCCTCATGAGAGCTGAGAAACTTCACCACCACTGTTCAGCATATGGGTTTGCATGGGTCAGGGTGAGGATTTGATCCCTGGACTCACAGTTGCAAGGCAAGCACTCAACCTGTTGAGTTTTCCCGGCATCCCCTGCTGTCTTCTAAATAGTATCTAATTTTTTTTTTCTAGTAGTTTGTGGTTATGTACCTTTAGTTATTCAGTGGCATACTGTAAATTTTGAAAAAGTATTCCAGATATTCCCATTTGGATATATTTTTCTTTGATGACCACTGTTGTGTCTGCGGGTTGGGCTGTAGTAGTTTATCAGGGAAAAGATTACGCTTGTGGATAGATACACTAAGCATATAAGAAGCAGGTGGATTTACGAAGAGCAAAAGATTGCACTTCATCACACTGCTGTGTAATGACTTCTAAATTCTACACTATACATTTCATTGTTATTTTATTTCTAGAAATCAATTAATGCAAATATTTGTGAAAAGTAAGTATAAGTATATTTATTGAGCAAACCAATCTTTACCTCAAAAATAATATGTTCTAGAATTTGTGCATGGTCTTAGAAATATCAAGAATAACAACAACAACATACCAAGATAGAGGTAACTAAAGAAGCCAAAGTCAAGAGAGTAATAAAGATACTTCAAATTGGCATTTACAGAATTTGGTGTGTTCCAGGCACTTAAGATCTTTCCATATATCTGTTGGCCATATATACTGGTATGTCTTCGTGAGAGAAGTGTCTGTTAAGGTCATCTGCCCATTTTTTAATTGGATTGGGGAGAGGGCACCAGCATTATGGACACACTCAATGGTTTGGTGTTTACCTGGAGAGGAGGAAGGAGGGGGGAGGGAGAGTTGGGGGGGGGGAGAGTGGGCACCAGATATATGGGGATGGAGAGGGACCTGATTCTGGGAGCTGGGCACATAATGCGATGCGTGGGTGATGTGATGTGGAGTTGTACATCGGGAAACTGTCTGATTGTTACCAACCAATGTCACCCCATTAAATTTAACAATTAAAAAAAGAAAGATCTTTCCATGCATCATACTATTTCATCATTAAACCATCCCTTTTAAAAGTACTTTATTATTCCTAATTTATAGACAGGAAATGAGGCATAAAAACTTTAAATTTTAAGCAAAACCTTAGAATGTCAGAGCTGTCACTTAAATTTAAGTGACTTTACTTCAGACTTTATCCTGTTAGGCAACAAATTTTTTAAACCCAGTGGTAGGAAGTGTTTTAGTCATGAACTTTGCCTGTTTATATTTGTATTGAGATCAATAACTGTTTACAATGATGTGTAATATATACACAAAATAGAGGCAAGTAGATTAGTTGTGGAGCCATTCTAACAACTATAAATTAGAGGATTATTACATAAAATAAGAATAGAGAGATTTTGGACCAAATATAGACACAGAACTAAAATTAATATAGGAGGTACTGTTGAAGAAGAGGAAAGAGGGAAGTTTGACTTCACTTTTTTCAGGTTTTGACTGAAGCATTAGGTAAAAAGGTAGTAATAAGATGCAAAGACAATTCTTCAGAGGATAACTGATAAAACATAATTCTGAATCTGAAAACAATATGCCTAATAATCTGAACACAAGCCTTTGGAACTCAGAGGACTATACATAATCAGAAATGGGAGTTCGGAAGTGACTAAGTGGTGGGATTATGTCCTAAATTTGGGGAAAAAGGATGAGATCTATTGTTTGAGGGGCATGCATGGATGGTAGATTGAGATGGCGTAGAACTTCTTATCCAAGAGCTGATGTCAATTGAAATAGAAAGAGCAGAGGCAGCTGAAGACTAAGAGTCAGAGGAGGATGAGCAGAACATAGATGTTATAAAATGAAAGTTTCATGAGTGTAATCTTTCAAGAAAAATTTAATAAAATTGTGATGTGACACCAAGGAGTTTATCTAATTACTGCTCATGAATTGAGCATCAAAGCATCCAACAAGGGTGTATGGTTTTCTTCTGTCATCTGCAGCTTCCCAGGTATATATGAGTACATGAGAGTTTAGATTTAACCTGGTTGGAGTCGGCCAAACTGTAAATGTAGGGGGGGAGGAAGGGAGGTATCAAATGAGGAAGGAAAGAACAGGGAGACAGCGAGACAGAGGAAGAAAGCAGGAAACAGAGGGAGGAAGAAGAGAGAGAGACTGTTGTTTTTTTTTTTGTTTGTTTGTTTTTAGTAACTGTTTTGTTACTAACCAGAATTGTCTGCATAATGCAGTAAACTCTCTGTTAACCTGAACTCAAGCAACTTTGCCAGTTGCTTGAGAGTGCCAATTGCTTGAGTGCCAGTTACCAGAGAGTCTACTTACGGTACATTTATCTGGTATCTACCAATCCCTGTGGTTGTTGGTTAACTGGGAGTCTACTGTACAAGTAGATAGTTATTAATAATAGTAGGTTTTGACTCTCTTGTCTAAAACAAGAAGGCATTTCAAGAAAAAACTTTTCAAAAAAAAATTCTCAAATAAATTCAGGGTTTTTATTTTATTTTATTTTTTAGAAGTATATAAGAAACTATTTAAATAAAATACTGAGAAAAGAGATTGAAAAAAAGTAAAATTAATAATTTGATTGTTTCTGTGCATCTAAATTAACTTTAAGACCTTGAACTAAATTTACTGCTGTGGGAAATATACCTGAAGATTTTAAGAACAGATTTTAATTGTGTTAAACAAATTCTCAGACCAGGAAATCCTATGCATCCATCAATATACCATACAGAAAAATAGATTCTTGCCTTTTCATTATTCCCCTCAAGGATACAGTGTTTACAATATTATACTTCTCCAGCAAAATGTAGCAAGTTAATCCTATTCTCATAAGGATTATTTCAAATCCAAGAGCCTCCTTTATAAAAGTCTTGGCACATATTAGAGACTTCGTATTGATTTAGACAATATATAGATTGTCAGAAAAATACCATTTTTTAGAGCTATAACAAGATTTTCTTAACTGTAGATGGTTTAAGACAATCATTAGTTACTTTTTGGTGAGCCAAAATAAATTTAGTTAATGTTGAAGATCTATAGTCCTAATCATTATGTCTTTTCTGTTTTTCCTAACCATGTACCTTAATGGTTGACTGCTCAATAGGAGATTAGAAGTTCTGCTACAAGTGTACTTGTTACAGGACTATTTTACTTTGAACCAGATGTGGAAAACGGCTTATTAATTCAAGCCACTTTTCTCAAACTGACATTTTTCTAATTCCATCAGTAGAAGTAGTAGCAATTTGACGCAGCAGCATTCCATATTATAAATAACTGTTTATTTTATAGACCAAATGCCCCTTCTCCCTGTAAAGCAAATTTAACCCATCATGTAGCTGAGCCCTATTTGTATTATATCACATAATAATGTATAACCATGATCTATGGCGATGCATCTTGATTTTCAATTGGTAATGCTAAATAAATCTCTTTACTTTGTTCCCCACCCTAGCAGCTCTACCAGGCAGTCACCCATGAGAACATTGTGGGGAAGCAAAGGAATGGGTAAGAGGCATGGTGACAACTGGGTCCCAATGGCTATTCTTCATATCCAGTAAAACTGGATATTCTTCATATCCAGTAAAAAACTGGATATTCTTCATATCCAGTAAAAAAGAATTATATCACTGCATCAGCAAACCGGAATTATAGAAGAGAGCTCAGACATTTTAAAAGACATAAATATCAGACTCTTCCTCAACAATCATTTATTGTACATATACTAATTTTTTAAAAGATTTACTTTACTGTTTAGAGAGAGAGCGATAGAGAGGAAACAAGCCCAGAGAAGTCTCCATAGTTGACATCATTTGTTGTGACAGTTTTAATCCACATAGGTGGCTGTGGGGCCACATGGGGTGGAAACCAAACTGGGGTACTCCCACATTGGAGGGGAGAATGTTTGCTGCCATGCCATCCTGGTGGTTACTAGTTGCACCACAGTTCTGCATATGGGCTGGGGTCCGAAATCGAACCCTGAACCTCACAATTATGAGGCAAGTGCTTTGCCCCTGAGCTATCCCAGCATCTCCTATTCTACATTTATTAACATCTATGTTACACTAGGTGTTATGCTAAATATACACACAAAGGTAACTAAAGGATTAGGCCTGTGAGAAGAAGAGGTAAGGATAGTGAGAGGTGACAGTCAGGTAGAGGGCAGATGAACTTATCAGTGTATTTAGGAAGATGTGATAGAACATGATTTGGGGGTGATAGGCAAGGTCCATAATACTAAGAACCTTAATGACTGTTTAAAGTTTGTACTCTTTCCTAAGTAGACAATGAAGAGATCATGAAAAACTGAAAAAAAGAATTTAAGCTAGGGAATGATATCCTAATATTTGAGTTTTAGAAAACTTGTCCTGGCAAGACTGTGAGAAAATTGGTAGAGATAGAAAACTTTGCAACAGGAAAACTATTAGAACAGTTAAGAAGGAATAAGAGAAAGGAAGGTGAAAGAGAATAGTGAGGGAAGGAGGGAAGAAGATTTAATTAAACTGTAATGATTGAGTCATTAAAGAAAAGGATATAGATTTAAGAGACACTTGGAAGTAAAAATATGTTATGGGAGCTAATACAAAGAAACTGATGTTATGAGGATAGTTTG
Source organism: Craseonycteris thonglongyai (assembly GCA_004027555.1). NCBI lineage: Eukaryota > Metazoa > Chordata > Mammalia > Chiroptera > Craseonycteridae > Craseonycteris > Craseonycteris thonglongyai. The sequence goes on along the minus strand of PVKE010042991.1, from coordinate 3,272 downwards.
GGGGTTGGAGAAAATTCTGACAGTAGATATGACTACTTAAGCAAAATATATAGAATAATGGAAGAAGAGGACTAAGATTATAACTGTAACATACCCTAATATTTAAAAATAATTCAGAAGAGATTTCATAGGATTCTTGTAAAGAATGTCCAAAGAGCCAAAAGGGAAACTGACAAAGAAAAGAAGCTGTCAGTATGACAAATGTCCGAAGTTCTATACTAAAGTGTATTAAAATGTAGCAAATGGCATCGTTAACAATTTTTCCCATAGCAGTTTCAATGGTATTTTGGAGGTAAAACTTCAATTATACATATAGGGTTGGAAGAAATGTGATCAGGTGAGGATAACATAAGAAAAAATACTAGGATGGTTTTTATTTTATGTTTTAAACAATTGATTGTTTTATGATATATATGACAGGACTATGAATAAATGAATTGGAAAACGCATTACACAGATCAATAATTATAAATATACACACAATATACACTAACATGTATTACATATATATATATATATATATATTCTGTCTAGAAATATTTAAGCCACTGTCAATATAATGAGAATGATTACATGTATGTATGTGTATATTATATATATTCACATATATATGATATATGTATATATATTTATGTGTATATATACATATATATACATATATGTATATATATATTTTTTTAATATTTTCTGTTAAGCTACTCAATGACCATAGTATTCTCGAAGGTTGAGAGAGTTGGAATTTTTAGTGCTTTTTCAGGCCATAGTATATTTCATTAAAGTAATGCATAAATGTTAGCATATTATATATTTAAATGTTGCGATATCTACTGATGGTGATTTATTTGCATTTTTTATTCCACACAAGGGATATATAACTAATGATTCTGTACATAACACAAAACACATTTAATTTTATATAACACGTTTAATTAAATTATAATTTATATAACATGTAATAAAAATGTGTTATAATTATATATTTACTCTGACTTTGAATACAGGAACCTATCCATATTTTTTACTAATATATTCCTGATTCCCAAAACTAAAAAATTGTAATTATTTGTTTATTCATATTATGTGTGTGGGACATATTTACAGACACTATTTGCAAATGGGAATTTTATTGCCATGTTAGAGTATGTATAATTCAGGGAGGAAGAAAGATGAATGGTTTCTTTTAGTAACACTAATAAGGGTGACAATGCTGATGACAATAAGGCCTAGACTTTAAGGAGTGCTTACCATATCACAGACTTTACAGGGACTATCCCATTTATTTTTCAAAAACAAAACAAATCCACCAAAACTATGAAGTAGCTGAAACCATCCTGCTCATTTTGCAAATGAGAAAAAGTGATGCTTATGAGGCTTAATAACCTCAGTGTCTCACCCAAGATCATACAATCAAGAAATGGTGTATTGAGTGTTGCAGCCCATTTATATCCCAGAACCTTTATAATTAATTACTATACTGCTTGACTAACTTGCATAATTATACATTCTAAGTTTATAAATTCATTACAGTAACTTCCTTTCCTTTTTTAAAATTAAAATTGGCAAAGCCATTTCAAAGGACTTTGATGAAATATTCTATAGTCTTAATTTTCTCATTTCCAACCCTACTTACAACTAATTGGAGATAAGTGAATGTACAGAGCATATGACTTATGAGTAATACATATAAACATAAGTGTTTTATGTCAGAGTGGTTTATGGATTGCTTGAGTATTTAACATAATCTACACAATGAATAATTATTCATTTTTGTAGATAAAAATAAATGAGTGAATGCAGGAATTAATGTTTAGAGAATACTGTGAAGAATTGAACTTATAGCAACTGATTATAAAAAGAAGAGCTAGTAAAAGAAACTTAAAAAAAAGTAAAGCTCTAAGTAACAGAAAAGGGTATTAAAAAGATTACAAATACAACCTGGGAAAAGAAGAAAATTGAAGAAAGTTGATTGGATTTTGCCAAGAAAACACTTATGACTCTAAAATAATGCAGGTAGAAGGTTGAGTTCAAACGTTCTGCTGAAATGAGTTCCTGGAAAAATCCCACTTTTTTTTTTTTTACCCAGAACAATTTTCAGACCTTTTTCCAATCTTAGAAGTTATTATGGTTATTTCTAAAGGTTTATATTAGGGAACAGTAAAACAAAACATTTTCAAACTGTTTCACCATCAAGATAGTGTATTTCAATCATATGTATTCATAGAAATCATGAGGAAAACAATATAGCACTATTTCTCTTTCATATCTCGTAACTTCATGATCTACTTTTTCAATATTGTGTAAATATGGGAAATAAATATAGAATTTAATTAAGGTATTTCTTATACCTAAATTAAAAAAATTTCTCAACCCTCAGAGGTTTGTTAAAAATTTCTGCTGAATAATTCCCAAGGGTTTGCATTCAATAATATTAAAAAGGAACAAAGAGTCCTGGTTTTCTTTCAGCCTTTTTGTATATTTTGAACATATATTTTATATACATTTTACAAATTTTTTACTTTTTATATGTTATATATAGTATACTCATATATTTAAATCTATCTAAATACATAAAACAAAAGTACGAGGGCTGTCCAGAAATAAAATCTGCCATAAATCCCTTTATTTTTCAGACTACATGACTGGTTACTTTCCAGACAGCCCTGGTATAAATTCACATCAACAATGTTGCAGCTCAGTTACTTCTACAAGAAATACATACCTAGTTAGTAGGAAAGTCAAAGCCTAAAGAATGATAGAGAGTAATATTTTGGTATGAAAGTGGAGACTAAACCATTTCACTTCATTAAGCTATGTGTGTCAATGGGGTATTAAAGGAACATGAGCCCCAGGCATCTGTATGGTTGTGACAGTGTGAGGTGTGTGTGGTGGCATTAGGAGAAGGAAGGTTAGTTTTGACTCTGCTTATTAAGGGAGTTGTGGTGGAATTCAGAGAAAACCATGCATAGAGATCATTGTGTAGGTGTGTTTTGAGTGAGTGGAAAGGCAAATGAAAGGAAAAGGTTACAGAAAACAAAGTTGCTTACTGTTAGCATAAATATGACCATGTTACCTTTAGTGAAGGAATTTCCAATGAATTCCTTTTTTTCTTTTTTTAAGTTAAGTATTTTAACTTTGGTTACGCAACTCTGGATTACTCGAGTAGACTGATAAATATATTACAAGAGTTTACTGCTTAAGCTAAGTTGTAAGTAGCAAGCTTATTAATAAATTCTCTAAATTTGAGCAAAATTTATAGTAATATAAAATAGACA
>PVKE010042990.1:0-13532 GCA_004027555.1 Craseonycteris thonglongyai | reverse complement strand
TCAGTGCATAGTTATTTCTATTTTACTTTTTGACAGATAGAGAGAGAGACAGAGACAGAGACAGTTAGAGAACCGAACTGTGGGAACTCCCCAGTTCAGCATGTGGGTCCTGCCTGGGCCGGAGCCGGGATTCGATCCTCGGTCCTCGTGGCCTCAAAGCGAGCGCTCAACCCGCTGAGCCGTCCCGGCTTTCCCCTCTTTTTGCTCTTTCTGTGTTAGACCTTGCTCATGAGTTGATTCTCTTAAGTTTCTCACTCCTTAGACACCAGAACAGGTGCCAGGAGACTTGGGCTCAGGCCTCTGACAAAGATGGTACCCCTGAGCTTGTTTGTAAGGACCTGGGATATACATGTTGCTTGGTGATCCAGGTAAGTAGGTGCAGGACCCAGCCCTGTGATTTCTGTCACTTGTAGGTGAGGCTCCCACCTAATACCAATGACGAAGTAGATGAGGATCCCACAGGAAACAAAGCCCTATGGGACCGAGGCTTGCTCAATGGTGCCTCTCAGAAGGTAAGATTCAGAAGGGGTCCCAAGGGAGAGGCATCAGCCTGTGTACATTCCCTGTGACCCTCACTGAGGAAGCATGAATTATTCACAGTGCACATGACTATGCTGAGTGCACCCTCGTGCATGGAAGTCTCTAAGTTGACAGTATGTAGTCTATGATGGATGGATGCCGAGTTCTGTGACCAAGTCACTATCCCATTTTTATGACTATAAAATAGAAATTTTTCTGAGACATTTTAATGTAAAATCTCTTCATAATATACTGAGTTCCTTGAAAAAGGTGGTCTCAACAATTTTGTTCCTGATACTAACCAGCTCTTCTCTGAGGTCTGTCCTGGGCCTTACTCTTCTGTAGGAATGTACTTCTACAGTAGAGCATCTCTGGATTTCTAAAAAATAGATTCCTTGTAGACGGCAAGTCTAGTGTTTGATTTTTTTAAATCCTTTTCTGTGGTTTCCTTGTAATTATAAACTTGATATTTTAATAAAGAATTTTTAGTATGTATTGTTTATCAGAAATTATCTAATGTTGACATTTGTGACAGCATTAAGCTCTAAGTAAATGTTAACATTTTTAAATATTTTTAAATTTCAGTAATTTTTGGATTAAAAAAAAAAGGTAAAATTTGCCCTTTGGGGACAGTGCTTGCTCTTGGGAATCTAGAACAGGCTCTGAGGGCCCACACCATTATTGGTGTGTTTTTGACTTGCAGGCAGAGGTGATCATGAACTATCACGTGGGAGAGACAGTACTGTCATTACAGAAGACCACGCTGATCCCCGGAGGCTCAGAATCACTTGTCTATACCACCTTGTCAGGAGGAATTGGCATCCTTGTCCCATTCACATCTCATGAGGTGAGCTCTCCCATGCTGCCCTGGCCTTTGCCCTTCCAAGGTGGGATTTTTTGGGAGGGGAGTGCTAAATCTGCCTGAGGGCAAGTCCATTTGTCCCCACCTGCAACTAGACATGTTCTGGAATTGTTATAAGGTGACAGAACTGCCCAGGAATTCAGATTCTCTACCCCCCCACCCCAGAAAACTATTTGTTTTTATATCAGGGTTTGGTTCTGATGTGGGTATAGGATTATTCAGAGGCCAAAGCTCCAGAACCAAACCTCACAGATGGAAACTGGGGCACTTACTGCTTCCTAGAGTCAGCTGTACAGTTGGCTAAATTTGGTTTATATCCACCCAGCCAAGGAAGCTGAGATCAGGTATCTGACTTCACAGACTACTCTATATATGATGATCTCTCATGTTTTAGAAATGTAGGGAAGTTTTCTTTCAGATTTTAGCTGTCTAGTAACAAAACGTGTGGTCATTAGAGGAGTGATCTAGATACAGTAAACTCTCCTTTGCCAGTTGCTTATGAGTTCCAGTTAATGGAGAGTCTACTTAGCATTTATGCGGCAATCCCCATGGGTGTCAGTTAACTGAGAGTCTACTTATTTCACATCTGTTTACATGGTAAAAATCAGTTGCTTCTCTGTTCAATGTGCTTCTGGAAACTATCATATAGATTAGTTGAATTCACTTTTCTTTTAATGACATTCCTTGTTTCTTCTGCCAGGATCATGACTTCTTCCAGCATGTGGAAATGCACCTACGGTCTGAGCATCCCCCTCTTTGTGGGAGAGACCACCTCAGCTTTCGTTCCTATTATTTTCCTGTTAAGGTAGGTGTTTGCTGGAAATCTGGTTTGAAAGAGGGCATCTTCAGCTCATTTAACTGTTTTTTTCACTCCCTCAAAAATCAGAACAGGGGAAGTCAGGATGGCTCAGTGGGTTAAGCGCTCACTTTGTAGCCCCGGGGACCGAGGATCAAATCCCGGCCCCGGCCTGTGTGGATCCATATGCTGAACTGGGGAGTGCCCCCAGTTAGGTTCTCACCGGGGTGAGACCTCGGCCCAGTTCCTGCCCTGTGCAGCCCCGTGCCCACCTGTGGAATGAAACTATGGAAAAAGCAATGATGTGCAACTATGGAGATTGTTCTGGGCCCTCCCACTTGTCTCTGTCTCTGAATCTCTCTCTCTCTCTCTCTCTGTCAAAACACAATAAAAATGAATCTTTTTTAAAAAAAAGAACAGTCCCAACATGAAGAAGCATCAAGGGAGTGGATTGATGGAAACAGTAATGGGAGAGAGGGTCCTTCCGGGCAGACCACAACCAGAGGAAAGGTTTCACAGTTTTATTAATCTGAACTCTGGCTACTAAGAATCAACTTAGAATCGTGATCCTGGGTCTGTGAATGGGGTTCATGTATTTGTAGGAGAAATTAAGCTTTCCTTGCAGCTGCTGCTTTAGCATGTACTATTTTATTTGGGCATCTAATCTTTTTCTCATTTTTCCATGTCTTAGAATGTGATTGATGGAGACCTCTGTGAGCAGTTCAACTCCATGGAGCCCAACAAACAAAAGAATGTCTCTGAAGAACTGGACCGAACCCCACCTGAAGTGTCCAAGAAGCTTGAGGACATCCGGACTCGCTATGCCTTCTGAGCCCTTTCTCCTGTGGGACTTGTCAGAGACTGTGTTTTGTTTCCCCTGCTACCTGGCTCTGAACCCATGTGTCAGAAGTGTGGCTGCTTAATTAAGACTGCAATATTAAAGCTAACAGCTCTTTCCCACCTTCTCTTACCCTAGAGTGACTGGTTTCCCCTAAGATTGGCACTGAGAATCACTACACTTCTCCCTGCCTGGTACACAATACATTACCCCAGCCAGGTTCCAGTATGGACTATAATGCCCTCTAGTCCCCAAAGCTTTCCCTGCATTGATATTTCTGGCTCTCATGTCTACTTTTGTACACACCCTTAATTTTTAACTGGTTTTCCTGTAAATATAGTTTTGTACTATGTTATCTTTGTGGGAGGGAGGGAGGCAAGCTGAGGTGGGGACCATGTTGGATGTAGCATAACTCATGAGTTCTGTCATTCTGGAACCTAATCAGAAATATAAACCTAGTTTTTAAGGTGGGTGATATTCGTGTATCTTTTAAGGATGAGATTGATCCTGAGTTGGAGCAGGAAGAACTGAATATCCTTCCTTCCAATTACCTACATGGAGATTTCTGGCACCCTGTGGTCTGCTTCCAGTATTACGTTTTTTTCTTTTTGTCTCTAGTCCTTTCTGTTATGCAGATGAAACTTGGGCTCAATAATAACCATGTGATCATCCACTCTTCCCATTGGATATTGAGGAAGGGTGGTTGATTGCTCCCCTGTTTTAGCTTCCTTCTACTTTGAGGTCTTAGAGTAAAGGATTTGAAATTAATTCCAGTTGTGAGTAGTCTCTTACCAGATGCTCCCTTTACTTCCACAGCTTCTGAAATGATCTTTTGCTATATGACTACAAAGAAGTATAAGTACAGAAATACTCAGATGCTAACTAACCTGTTCTTGGAATAAAGTCAGTATACGTGGTGCCTGTTGAAAGGCACATGTAACTAGGGGTCCTACTAGCAACAGGCACTTGGGCTAGTACTGAAGGGCCTTTGTAGTGTGAGGAGGCAGCACTGGTAGCTGGTCAGTTGGAATTTCTTGCCTACATAAGAATTCAGCCTTCTTCCTGCCCAGCTTCATTGACTCTGGAGAGATCTGAGCTCACTGCTATTCTCAGTACTTGATATTGTTTCATGTGTATGTGTTCAGCTGCTTTGTTGAATAGATCCTCTGTCAATAGCATTGGGTTAGAATTCAGGAATGGAGGTGATTAGACATCTTTCTGTTGAGAGAAAGACAGAACGGGGAGGGTCCAGAGCAGACCACAGCTGCACATCACCAGCTGTGACATAGCCTCATTCTGCAGGTGGATGTGGGGCTGCATGGGAGGTGAGGACCCCCCACTGTCATCTCAACGTTTACCAGTTGCACTGCAGTTCGGCATGTGGGTCTAAGACAATCCCTGGATCTCATGGTTGCAAGGCAAGCACCCAACCTGCCAAACTATACCAGCATCCCTAGACACAACTTTTGACTCAGAACAGTCCACAATCCAGTGCAGAGAGTTTCTAATGCTATCCACCTGGGACTATGTATCTTTAATCATAATTTTAGATCAGTTGGTAAAGACAGAATTTGCTGGGAATTGAATCCCTAAATAACACTTTCTCATGAAAACTCCGGGATTTGCATAGTACACTACTGTTGAATGACATTTTCACAGCTTGATGCCAGGTTCCAGTTTTGCTGTGGCTCCTGCCTAAACTCATTTCCACTTAGATTATATGATGGTGACATGCAGTAGTCTGGGAAACCGCATAGATGTTTTAGCAGTGGTCCTTGTTCCTAGGTTTCCTGAAATGCTTTTTACAGTAGTGGAGCCGGGTGGAGAGGGGATGATAGGAAAGGAAAACTTGAATTCTATATAGAGTCAGGAATTGCCTTTGTTTTTGAATAATACAGTAGCTTATTAGTTACATAATCACTGCGCAGGAGAGGAGGACACTGCCAAGCAAGGCCACATGTGGGCTGCACACAGGTACCTAGTAAACAACTAGGGACTGGATGGCAGGCTTTGTGGTATCAAGAGGTTGGGTGGCCCCTGGTTGCTATAGGGGGATGTGATTGGCTTATTTGAATAAGTCCATGGAGTGGGAGGGAACTGATGAGCAGGGACGGGTTGGTCCTTTGAAGAAGGTTTTTAAGCTAGGGGGAATCTTATCCACAAGAGCAGAGTGGGGAGGGAAGCATGGTTAGGCCCTTTGAAACCCAGCATATAATAGTATATCTTAATGTTAAATCTTAGACCACAGCTCTAAAAGTGTGGTCATCTGTCCCATTGGAGAGCTACAGGTAGGTCAGGCAAGGGTGGATTTTATATTGGATTGTCTTGTGCTCCCAATTGCAAGATTCTTTCCTTTTTATTCTGTACCCCAAAGCCCAGCAAAAATGATAGAAACTCAGTGGGATTGTCACAGAATTATGGGTGTATATTGTCAAAAGGTTTATAGATGACAACAGATTATGAGCTAGTTAATACTCCCAAGCATTGTGCTAAGCACAGAGAAATTCACAGGGCCTGCTTGGCTGAACTTAGGGAGAGGAAGCTTACACATGTAAAAAACAATCAGCCATTTTATCAAAACACGTTTGATAAAATGTGTTTTATCAAAGAAAGTGAACTAGAATCAGGCAACACACATGATCCTGTCTTGGCCAAATAATAGTTGAGTGAATTTGAGCAAGCTGTTTAAAACAGCCTTTGTTTTACCATCTATAGAAAATGGAGAAGTAGCATCAACTGTATGGAAGCCCCTAAATAATGTTACCTAACCTTAGTTAAAACTATCTTGGTTCCTAAGAGTCACATCAAAAAGTCCAAGTGACCCTGTATCTTTGTAGTACAAATTTTATTTCTATGCCTTTTCCCAAAAATTTTCTAATGAAAGTTATCTCTTAGTTCCTTCAATAAAAATACAGATTCTTAGGCACCTCTCCCTGGAGACTGAAACAACTGTCTGGAATGGGAACTTGTAAATAAATCTAGATATGAACTCACACTGCCTGATTTCAACCAAGTCTGTGCCTCTGATAAGATCCATGACATTGGTCAGGCCAGTTGGCTTCTCATCCATAACGTGGAGATAAACAGATAGGAAGTGAGAATAAAATGAGAGCATATACCTAAAGTACCCAGCACCTAGCCCAGCATTGTTGTGGGTGTTTATTGAGCTAAACCTGAGCACTTAATATTTGGGGGTTAGGTCAGCACAATGAAGATTTTCATTTTCATTCTGGAGTCACTAAATAACAATGGAACCAAGTCTCCCTCCCTCCCTACCCCATAATACCCCATGATATTCTTCTTTTTAACCCCCTGCATACTGCTTTATTTTTGATGTGTGTTGATTCACATTCTCTGTTTATGGAGCCATATGGGTGCTGGATGAGAGTGTTTTGAGGAGTAGATAGCATTTTAGCTCCATTAATTGAGAGGAGACTTCTCTGGACTTGATTTCTCTACTAAAATTCTTATTTTTTTTTTTTTATATCTTTTTATATTTATAGAGAGTAATTATTTTATCTTCAGTGCATATTTATTTCTATTTTACTTTTGACAGATAGAGAGACAGAGACAGAGACAGCTAGAGAACCGAACTGTGGGCACTCCCCAGTTCGGCATGTGGGTCCTGCCTGGGCCGGAGCCGGGATTCGATCCTCGGTCCTCGTGGCCTCAAAGCGAGCGCTCAACCCGCTGAGCCGTCCCGGCTTTTCCCTCTACTAGAATTCTTATAGCTGGATTTTCTTTCCAGTTTTATTGAGATACAATTGACATCTCTGTATGTTTATGGTACTGGACAGCATAATGGTTTGACTTGCATATATTGTGAAATGTTTATATTCATCTCATTGAAAAAAAATTTTTTTCTCATAATGAAAACTTAGGATCTATTCTTTGAATAACTTTAACATATGTCATACAGCAGTGTTAATTATAGTCATCATGTTGTACATTATATTGTTAGTACTTTATCTTATAACTGGAGGTTTTACCTTCTGATCACCTTGCTTCAGTCCCTACATTACCCACCTACCCCAGCCCCTGCCTCTGATAACTGCAAATCTGATCTCATTTTCTGTGAGTTTGGGTTTTTGTTTTGTTTTGGTTTTTTAGATCACATATAAATGAGATCATACAGTGTTTGTCTTATGACTTATTTCACATAGCATAATACCCTCAAGGTCCATCTATGTTTCAAAGGACATTGCCTTCATTTTTTTTAATGGCTGAATAATATTTCATTATACATATGTACCATAGATTCTTTATCTGTCAATGGACACAGGTTGTTTTCATGTCTTGGCTGTTAATAAGTAAAGCTACTATGAACATGTGGGTACAGATACCTTTTTCAAGTGAGTGTTTTTGTTTCCATGGGATATATTCCCAGAAGTGGAATTGCTGGGTCATATGTTTTATTTTTACTTTTTAAAGGATCCTCGATAGTGTTTTCCATAGTACAATACCAGTTTACAGTCCCAACTGCAGTGCACAAGGGTTCCCTTTTCTCCACATCCTCACTAGCATTTATCTCTTATCTTTTTTCTGATGGACATTCTCACAGGCATGAGGTGATCATTGTGCTTTTGGTTTGCATTTTCCTGATGACTAATGATGTTGAGCATCTTCATGTACCTGTTGAACGCTTGTATATCTTCTTTGGAAAAATATATGCTCAGATACCTTGCCCATTTTTAATTGGATTATTTGCTTGTTTTGATATTGAGTTGTATGGGCTTTTTATATATTTTGGGTGTTATCCCCTTATCAGATAAATAGTTTGCAAATAATTTTTCCCATTCCAGAGGTTGTCTATTCACTTTGTTGAGTGTTTCTTTTGCTTACAGCAGCTTTTTAGTTTGTAGTCCCACTGTTTGTTTATTTTTGTGGCATGTACTTTAGATGTCATATCTAGGAATTGTCACCATTGTGTTTCCTTGCTATATCTGTCCATGAGTTTGGTTGTTCTCTGCAAGAGAGAGGGTTTGGCAAGTGGAATATCTGGAACACAGGCACAATAGATTAGGCTTGAATATGTTGGGAACAAGAATTTTGTCTAGTTCACAGCTGTTGCCCCAGGACCTAAAAAAGGTTTTTCATAAATATTTAGCGTTAGGATGAGGCTAAATTACAAACCCCTTCTGTAGATACTTAGGGAATCTAATTAGCTCCTTGGTTTAGTTGAGCAGCCAAGTAAATGGGGAACTCTGTCCAGCCTTGCAAAACACATCAGAAGCTCCCATGGAGCTCAGAAAGGACAAGGTCAGGACACTGAGGCATTTGTACTAGGTTATTGGGATTGCTCCCATCCTGTTACTCTGTTGAGTCCCTGCAGCTTGAGTCTAAGAAAAGACTGAAAAGGTTTCAGCTGCCTCAGCTTTCCCCTGACCTCAGGGGTAGAGGTTCCACAGATGTTGTTTCCTTTGGAAGATCTCTTGCCAAGAATAGCATTCCTTTGGGGGAAGGGGGTTCAAGTTGGCCTGTAGAAGGAATGTTGCTTTTGGGTTTTTTTTAAATGTATTGCTAACAAGACAGCTGCTGTGGCTGGAAAGGCTATTGAGGTTCACTTACCTCGCGGGGAAAGTGCAGGTCTCCAGAATGCATGCTGCTCCTCCCATGACTGACCTCCTTGAGTTTTTCATTAATGGGAAGCCAGAAATGTTGGGAACATTCTTCAGATGGGATCAACGTGGCTTTCAATTTTTTTTTTCAATTCCTAAATTTTGTTTCTCTTCAAAATAGAAATGACATGTGTTTGCATGAATCATCCACTTGCTCATTTGCACATGGAATATTGTATGTGAATATTTTAAGTTAATTGCACCCTTAAAATATATTTCAGTGCTATATCCAGAGCTCAGAAGAACCATTTCTGCTGTTGAAATCAATGTAGGGGGACAGAGGCTTACTCTTGGGTTCATGGTAGTTACTCTGAACACCTCCATGGTCAGTGGCTGATTTATTTACATTTGGGGGTCTGATAGCTGAATATGTAGGGCTTGTGTAGAGTTGGAGTGAACTGAAGTGAAATCCAGATACTACAGAGCGGTCAGAAGAATCCCCTTCACCAGTCTGTACCAGCACAGCCAAGAGCTTGTTCTATAGAAGCTTGAAAGGCAACATCAGGAGATATGCCTAACCTGCTAGAAGATGCTGCTAAATTCATTTATTCCCCCAGTATTTACTGAACACATACTATGTGCCACCTCTATAAGTCTGCTTCACACCCAGTTTATAATCTAGCAGTTTCTGTCCCTCTGAGGCTGATGGTAAAGTGATTCTTCCAGAGACTGTCAACAAGTTCAGAAGAGCTGAAGGCCCTGGCCTCTGATTTCCTCAGACAAAGCAGGCACAACTTTGGGACTTCCATGAAAAATCAGAAGGTCCTGAGTCAAGAATAAAGTACCCAAAGGTTAAGAAATCCTATTGCAGTGGTTTTTGACCCTTAACTGGACATTTGGATCATCTGAGTTTGTCAGATACGTGGGTTCTGCCCCAGATTACTTTTAAGAATCCACTTAAAAGTACCTGTATAGTTCACAATTCGGTAATAGTGATCAGAGCTGGAGCATCACTAGGTATGGTGGGGAATGAGGGAACATTGCTTCTTATTCAAAATGTCCCCAAAAATTCAAGTTTGGGAATTTCTAGTTTGGTGACAAAAGGCCGGGAGATTCATTTGGAAAGTAGCTAAAATTTCCTGTCAGCCCCACCCCATCCCATTCACACCCTCAAATCCAGCAGCCCAGTCAGGTTGGGTTGTAATCCCAGAGGCAAACCCTTCTTAGTTCCCCACCTCTGACTTCTAAAGCCTTGTCCTCAAATTTTCAGGGCTGGCCCACTCAGTAGGACCTGCTCCCTGCTCTGACTGCAAACAAAATCTCAGGGAGTGAAACTCGCCTTCGATTAAGTCACATGGGGAGAGTCTTCACAGATTAATTGGGGCCATGAATAAATGTGTATAGCTAGTAACGTAATAAAAGAAGGCTCAACATTTACTGTGAGTTATTACGGCCTAATGCTGTTAACAAGGCACCCTGAAGAATCTCTTCCTTTAAGAAGCTGATGTAACTGAAGAAAGGCCAATCAAAAACAAGATCTCTTGTCAAATGCGAGTCAGATGGCCTGGGTTTGCCGATCTCTAAGCAAGGTCTGTTTCCTGTTTGTAGAATAGGGAGAATAAGATCAACCTCCAGGGTCGGAACTGCAAAGTAGGGGAAGCTGGGATGGCTCAGCAGGTTGAGTGCTTGCTTTGCAGCCCCGGGGTCCGAGGATCAGGTCCTGGCCCCGGCCCGTGTGGACCCATATGTCATGTGGGAGGCCCCCAGTTCGGTTCTCCCCTCTGGATTCGGTCCCTGGCTTGAGGGGGGATGCATGCTGTCTCCCATGCAGGAGGCCTCCAGCCAGGTTCCTGCCCTGCGTGGCCCCTGCCCACCTGTGTGGAATGAAACCATGTCAAAAACTGATGATGTGCAACTATGGGGACTGCTCTGGGACCTTTCCCATCTCTCTGTTTCTGTCAGAAACAATAGAATACATTAAAAACAAAGAAAAAACTGCAAAGTACTTTAACTGGGCTTCCAGGTGAAGGTGGGGGTGTTCTGAGAAGTCCTGGCCTCTGAACTTGGGCCACCTCCATCTTGAACTGCAGTCCTAAAAGCAATGGTTTGAAAGGGCATCATTCCAAGCCAAGAGGCCCTGGAGAAGGTCCAGTGGAATTGGTTCAGGCTTCAGTGAAGCTCCAGTGAGATCCTATGGCCATGCCCCTATCACCTCCACACCCTCTTGCCCTCCCATGGGCTTCCACTGCCTTGGGGACAGGGGTGGGAAATTAGCTGAGTGCATTCCAGTGTGGGCATTATTAAAATGTATGAAGTTCAGGGCCAAGCCAGGAATCCAGTTTTGTCAATTCAATTGAGAAACCATTTCTTGAACAAATACTTGTGCTAGGCATTGATATTCATAGTAAGATATGCCAACATCTTCTAGGCCAGCGTTTCCCCAACGAGGTGCCGTGGAATCCTAGATGTTAAGGGACCTCCCTTAAAGGATTCTGTACTCATTCAGGGAAACCCTGCAAACTATCTTGGATAGTTTGATGCTTTGAACATAGCCCTTCCTCTGCTCCCTACTTGTAATGTCTGCTGGTAGAGGAGCTAATGGATTCCTTGGGGAATTGGCCCGCCCCTAACCCCAAATTACAGTTGAGTAAATTGGGGCACTTGCTATGAAAATAGGTAGATAATGTAGAATTATACATCTGGAACCTATGTAATTTTTACCAACCAATGTCACCCCAATGATGGAAAAAAAGAACAAAAGAAAGAGAGAGAGAGAGAAAGAAGAGAAGAGAAGAGAAGAAAAGAAAAAAGAAAGAGAAAGAAAAGTAAAAGAAAATAGGTAGAGATGGAGTTGCCCCTTCAGCCCCTTTGGTGCCCACAGAACTGCTGGACAGAGCCATTCCCAGGTGAAATGAGTGCCCTTGTCCTAGGAAATGAGCACCAGGCCTTTCTGTGTCCTCCAAAACTCCCACGGTGCTGTGTCAGAGCACATGTTACACCGAACGGGCCCCGAGTCATGTGGGAAAGCCTGGGCTGTGTGATACTGGATTCAATACTTGATCTCTCTGGGCTCATGTCTCCATCTGTGGACTGGTTTAATTGAGTGGTCCTCAGTACTGATGATATTTATCAAAGGCCTTTTGTCTCTGATGTTTGTCCCCTCACATGCACTCTAGTCACTACCACATCACCCTGTTTTATTACTTTTTATAAGTTTCATTTTTTCTTTTTTGTTTGTTGGCAAAATAGTTATGTCTGGAAAAGAGCTGGGGTATGTATCCCCTTAAAAAGACTCAACCTGCCTGGTAGCCGGGTAGGACTTGGTTCTGGGGACACCCACCATTAAATTCCCAGGTGCCTTCTCGCAGAATAGTTCCCAGTTGATCCTCTGGGTTTGTGGCTCCTTCCTACTCCACTCTACGGCGGGCTGGGGACACGTGGCCCGCCCCGCCCTTGCTGGCTTGTTTCTCAGTAGGGACTTTCCCCGCCCTTCCCATCAGTCGGGAAGCCTGGATTGTGGGCTAGGGGAAGCCGCAGCCTCTCCCACTTGGTAACCCGCTGCCCCCAACCCCTAGGCACCTGCTCCCAGCCCTGGAGCCCTTTGAAATCACCACCAAAGCTCTAGAAGATTGCGTTCTGGTCCGTGAACAGGTAAGAAGGCAGTCGATTTCTCTCACATGGTTTTCTGTGATCACTCCAATTGAGCTGCTTCCTTCACAGACAACAGCAAGAAGGATTTGAGCTAGACTTGAAAAAGTCTCAGCCAAGAAGCTCTGAGCTATGTCTTAGAGAAATGGTGTGAATTCTCTTCTGGGTTTCATTTTTAAACCTTTCATTTCTTCAGCTTGTAGGAAAACAGATCCAAATAACCATAAAGCAAGTTACTTCTGTCTGTGTTGCTTTTTTGAGGTTTGTACATTGACAAACCCACATTTTAAAATGGTTGTCATGGGTTACTGGGTGTTTCTCCACCATATATCACTTTAGGTCTTTAGACCTTAATGTACTCTGTGCATGAATTGTCATGTGCATGAATTGCCTCATCAAAATTAATTGATTTAAAATTCTTTAAAGGAAAGGAAAAAGTAAAATGGCATGGTGTGCCGTTCATTCAGACAGTATTCTGAAATTAAAATATTCTGCTTTTACACTTTGCATTTATTTTAAATGTCCATAATAAACCAACTATGTCATTTTAAATATATATTTTTTAAGTTTTAAAGTTTTATTTATTTATTTATTAATATTTTGACAGAGAGAGAGAGAGAGACAGAGACAGAGACAGAGACAGAGAGAGAACTGAACTGGGAGAACTCCCCAGTTCAGCATATGGTTCCGCACGGGCTGGGGCCGGGATTCGATCCTCAGTCCCCGGCGCTGCACAGTGAGCACTTAACCCACTGAGCCATCCCGGCTTCCCCCCAACTATGTCATTTTAAAAGTCTATGTGGTATTTGCCATGTTAACAAACCCATCCCAGATGTGCAACCTTTTTCCCTTGATTGTGAAGTTGGATTGCTTCCAGGTATTTTACAATTACTAATTTCACTTTTATGGACAACTCTGTGCAAACTTGTTTTAATCTTTTAGATTCACTCCCCCCCCACCCTTGTGTTTTACTTCCCATCCAGAATGAATACTTGGGACAAAGGGCAAGAACATTTCTGTCAGCTCATGTTACACATGGGAACTTTAGTGGCATGAGGGGTTGTGTGGGGAACTTGTTCTCTCAGAATTATTATTATTATTATTTTTTTTTTTTTTAAGATTTATTTATTGTTTTTGACAGAGAGAGAGATACAGTCAGAGACAGAGAGAAGGGGGAGGGCCCAGAACAGTCTCCATAGTTGCACATCATTGGTTTTTCCACATAGTTTCATTCCACAGGTGGGCGCGGGGCTGCACAGGGCAGGAACTGGACCGGGGTCTCGCCCTGGTGGGAACTGAACTAGGGGCACT
>PVKE010042989.1:0-13535 GCA_004027555.1 Craseonycteris thonglongyai | reverse complement strand
CAGGCTCCCAGGCTCCCAGGCTGTGGCCTCCTTAGTCGGAAAAGGCCAGGGTGGGCTTTCTTGGGCTGTTCCGGGCTTGGGCCTCACTGCTGACTCGGTGTCAGAGGTCCCGGCCTCCTGAAGCCACGGTGCGCATTGGACTGTCAGTGAAACTGCGTACCGGCCGCGCCTCCCAGCGCGGGGTCTTAAGAAGGGCGAGACACGGCAGGGCACCTGCGGGCGGAGCGGCGCCCAGGAGGCCTTTGAGCTCTGCCCCTCACCTCGAGGCTGCGCACCCCTCTTCCTTCCCGTTTTTCAGGCGAGAAGACCCCTTGTTCCCGACCCACCACCCACTATTGCATAGATTGTAATGCGGAAAATGGATTTTGAGAACTGCGCTCGAAATCTTCATTGACTCTGCCAGCACGTTTGACCCCTACTTCCTGAGGAACATGGACACTTCCCTGGACACTTACTCGCCCTGCCCTAGGGCAAGCCATAACCCTCTCACTTTGACCTGGTATCTTCCCAAGACTGTCTCCAATTTCTCGTTCTCATTGCTACCGTGGAGCTCTTCCTAGAAGGGAAGTGCACACCTGTTTGCTTTACTGGTTGCTGCCAGCCACAACTGAGCATTCTGTTCATGCAGAGGTATCAGACGGGGACTACCTGGCCTGTCTTTCAGGAACTAGCTCACATCCCACCATATTTCATGACACATTTTGACAAGGAAAGAAATGCAATCCCTGGAAGAAGTGTTTGATGGCGGACAGAGTGGCTTTTCCTGGAGAAGCTAGTGTATCTGGGTTATGGCTCAAACTCCTGCCATTATCTTAACCAGACATTATTTCTCCTCTGTGTGCCCCATTCCTCATACTTGCTGAACCTCATGGCATCAAGGCTCTATGCTAGTTTGGAGCAACAGATGGAGAACTGAGGAGATGGATGATCACAACATGGGATATGAGACTCTCAGTGGTCCCCAAATCACAAGGGGGCTAAGGCCTTGGAGGTTGGGGTGGTGGAGGGGGTAGTGGTTATGTGCACAGAAAGCTGAGTGGATAATGTTGAGCATACTTGGGGCCTGCTCCCCAGATGTCCCACATTCCCATACAAAGGGTGAGGAGGAATCCATGGCGGACTCCTCCCTCAGATTTCTCATCCTTCCTCATACCTTTGTTTCCATTGGTTACTATTATATTTCTCATTTGTTACTTTGTTGTCTTCTTCCTCTGCTCTCTTGCTTCATTATAAGTCTCCCCCAGGCAGAGGTGCACTCTTACAGCATTAGATTTTGGGAGCACCTGGAAGGCACTAATAAACTGGATTCACCAAAAAGTAAGTCAGTCATCATTCACTACCCTTAACTCCCCTGTGATACAATGTCGAGGAGTTCAAAACAACATCCCTGGTCACTCAAAGTCCCTCAGTTCTCTTGTTCTTTATGTCCTCATCACTCTCTTTTATTTACTCAGAGGTAAAGTTTTCTTATTTTTCAGGAAACAGGTATCCTCTTGGCTATGCTGCAGCCACACCTTCCCTAGTCCCCATCCACTATCCTGGCAATAAGAACCCCTAGGTCCCAGTGGGGTGATGAGGAGCCCATTC
The DNA here is from genome assembly GCA_004027555.1 of Craseonycteris thonglongyai. NCBI lineage: Eukaryota > Metazoa > Chordata > Mammalia > Chiroptera > Craseonycteridae > Craseonycteris > Craseonycteris thonglongyai. The sequence goes on along the minus strand of PVKE010042989.1, from coordinate 11,948 downwards.
CCCATTGGGCTTTAGGAAGGGGAGAAAACTCACTGGAAAAATTGAGACTGTCAGGAGCTCAGAGAAGTTCCTGACTGGAATATGACGGTAGTTGAAGGCCTGGAGGTGAATGAGAAAGGATTCAAAGGGGCAGGGTACCGAGGAGAGAGTAAAGAACATGAAGTAGACTGGAAGCCTGGAGGATACCACTTTTCAGAGAGAAAAGAAGAGGAGCCTTCAGAGGAAGCAGAGAAAGGGACATGGAGGGTGTAATTTTAGGTCAGTGTTAATGGGAGGTAGGAAGTGTGGGCAGGGATGGTAGATACCACTTTCCCAGAGCTTGGCTGAGAAGGGAGGGAGAGAACTACCTGGCAAAGAAGGAGCTGAGGAGGCTTTTTAGAGGGGCCAGAATGAACCCACTGGAGAGAGAGAGGCTGTTTGATGGGGCATGTCTCAGAGGAGATCTTTGTGATAGAGGTGCTCAGCCACATCTGTCCACACTCAGGTTGGATGGGGTGATGGTCCAGAGCACACGGACCTTGTGGCTCAGTGATTCTCATATCTGAACTACAATCAGAAGCATCTGTTAACATTTCTATGCAGATTGTTGGGCCTCATCCCAAAATTTCGGACTCAGCAGGTCTGGGGTGGGGCCCATGAACCTGTATTTCTAACAAGTTTCTGGATGCTGCTGATGCTGTGGTCAGGAATACCACTTTGAGAACCTTTGCCTGAGGCAAACATTGGCTCTATACCTGTTGACCATGGAAAATCACTTGATTCCTTTAAGTCTCAGCTCACTCATCCAAGCAATGACAATTACGTTCACTTCACAAGTTGGTATGGGGTTACATGCTGGCTCACCCTAACATTCTTGGGCCAGGGCAGAGAGCAAATCCAAATATGTACATGTTGAAAAGTTGTGACTTAGGCTGCAAACTCATCAATTTGCCTTTCCTACTTTCATAAATACAGTGTCATTACAACTGTGGTCATCTTAGGCCACTGCTCCTTGAGGGGACACATCAGGTGTTTCCCTGAGGCTGCTTCCACAGCCAGGTCTCAGTGAGGCCACAGGTCACCTAGGTGGGACTCAAGGGGATCCTCTTCCACTGAAATGCACCTGGGTTCTCTACCAGTTCCTTAAGGCAAGTCGCCTTAATCTAGCAGAGAGCCACCCCTATCTCTTTGCACCTGAGCTGTCTCACTGGGTCAACCAGTTGCCTCTGTAACTCTTGCAACCCATGGCAGACTGTGCACACCTGGGTTAACCTGGCACTGGGAACTCTTTACTATAGCAAGACAGACTCTGAGGGAAGTTGGGTGGGAGAACAGGAGGGAGGAAGAAAGGGAGGTGGTAATGAGGGGGCCTGCTGGTTCTGTGTGAACTTGTTTGTTTGTTTTTCCTCTGGGTGGGGGGCTCAGGGCAGGTGAAGTTAAGGAAGATATCCTCCAGGGAGACCTAAGCTGACTGAGTGGTCATCCAGCATGTACTTCTTGGCTTGCTCCAGAGTGCCAAACACCTGTAGGCAGGGAGGAAGCTACTGTGGGTGGTGGGCACAAGGGAGGGAAGAGAAGACAGCAGAGGATAGAAAGAGGGAAGGCCTCTGGGGTTGTGACAAGACCCCGAAAAGGCCCATCTCTCTCTCATCTGCCCCCAGTGAACCTCCCAACAAGTCAGTCCTACAGAATTCAGCTGTCTGCAGCCTCAGGGAAAGGGACCTGGGGCTGGGAATGGTGCCAGAGCAGAGGCCAGAGCAGAGGCCTGGCACCTGGGCCTGCTGCCCTCTCTGTGAAATGAGAAGGAGCTTATCTCAGGTTACATTCAACTCTGACATCTTATATTCTACGAAATCCATACGACTGTTGCCATGGAGATGTCAGAAAGAAACTGCAGCAGCAATGAGCAAGACTTGCACCCGAAAAAGAAAATACCAGAAAGCAGGTGACATCAGAGCTATGTTCCCTCCAATGTCCAGGTATGTGCTCACCTTTGCCCAGCTGAGGTCATCACCAGGCAGGTGGTAATGGACCATTCCTTGGTGCTCATCTTCTAGAATGCTGCCTGCACAAAGGAGAGACTGTGTCCCCATGAGGGCTGGGCAGGAGGGCCAGGGGAGGGCAGTCTGGGCCATGGAATCGTAGCCCTTGTCCTAGGGGTCAGGGATATAGGACTTGGCAGGGACAAAGCATAGAAGGCCTCTGTGCAGCCTCACATACCTGGGAGAGTCAGGTCCATGAAGGCCTTGAACTCCTCCAGTGCCTCCTGCTGACCATCGCTCCAGACCTTGGCCCTCAGGGTAAAGCCACTGCCAAACTTGCTCTTGAGGTGCTGCAGGCTACCCAGGCACTTGAACTGACCCTGCACCATGATGGCCAGCCAGGTACACAGGGCTTCACATTCCTCCATGCTGCGGAGAGGGGGTGGAGGCCTGACACAGGCTGGAGTAAGCTGATATCCACTCTCTGTGTCAATGGCTCGAGCTGTTCCTGATTCCTGTGCTCAGAGTGTAGCAGAGCCTGGGAATTCTCACAGATTCTGCACCAGCTTTCTACCCGGCCCCTCCCAGCCAGCCAATCCCTCCCTCTCACAACCCCCATTCTGGCTTTTCCACTGACCCACAGAGACCCCAGCGCTACCTATGGGAGGTGATGACAATGACCTTGCTGGACTTGTGGGCCCTCGCCATAGTGCCCCAGAGCAGGCACCAGGTGACAGGTTCCATGCCAGTGGATGGCTCATCCAGGAATATGACCACAGGCTCTCCAAGCAGGGCAATGCCAGTGCTCAGCTTCCGCTTGTTGCCACCACTTGGGGCAGAGAGGAGGAAGGTTAGGTGAATGGCAATTACTAATCTTCAGTATTCCAACCTTCCTCCATTTTTCTTGTCTATCTAGAAGTACTCTAAATCCCCTCACGGAGCTTTTAGTAATATGGCCCACCAATGTCTCCCAAAATGGCATTGTGACTTGTTTGTTTACTCTGAGTATAAACCATATCCCTGGACATACAGATCCGTCCAGATGAGCACATAGTCAAAGAGTTCTGTGAGGATCTCTATGCGTGCTGAGGGGTAAGGTCATAGGGCCATTTTAACTAACTTTTATTAATGAAGACATAATATTTACAATGTGCAAGGTGCTGTTCTGAACTTTGGAAATGTTAACTCATTCAGCCTTCAAAATACATAAGAAAACACAAAAGCCAAAGCCAAGGAGAGGGAAAAGCGAAGGATAACATCCCCTAGGCATCCCTGACTTTCCAATCTGGGAGTGGGGTACTGCCGGAATCCTCCAGGGGGCGCTGCGCACAACTCAATGGGTGTCTGGGGATTTAGAAGTGTGGCCTGGCTTTGTTTAAGCAAACTGGAATTGAGATGATGTCACTGGCAATTGAAGATTGAGAAATACTCCCAGGCTTCTCAGCAGAATATCAGCAGCCCAGATGCCTCAGGCACTGTGGATTAAGGTAATGTGTGCTTGAAATGCAAGTCTACTAAATTCAGAAAAACTTTGTAAAGTAGCAAGAAGAAAGGTCTGTCCTTACCCTGCCAGGACATTAACACCTGCCTGACCTCAGCTCTGCCCAGAGCCAAGAGGAAGCAGTTCCTTAGGGCAGCCTAGGCCTACCTTCCTGCAAATCCATGAAGTAACATGGACCCCATAGCTACCCCAAGCCTGGAGCTGATGGGCCTTGCCCTGCATGGCAGCACTGAGAAGAGCTGGAGTACATCTTATTACTGGAGGTGGCAGGGCCAAGGGAGCCCCATATCTCACCTATAGGAGTTCACCAGATGGTCTGTGTTTGTGTTCATGAGTAAGTCTTCAAGAAATTGGTCTACACAGGCACTGATGTGAGCTCAGGGATGCCTTGGAGCCAGGCATGCATACATGACCAGTGTCTCCTGGTCCGTCATGTAGCCCAGCAAGGCATCCAACTGGGGACAGTAGCCAATCCGCTGCAGCACCTGAGGTTTGAACAAGCGCGAGAGGGAAGCACATCAGAAGGAAAGCTGACAACTGCACACCTGCCCTGGCCTTGCCCTCACTGTTTGCATACACACATTTGTCATAGAGCAGATGAGTGCCTTGTAGGTGAATGGGACACAGTGACGTTAAGGAGTCTATGATGCAGTATTTGATTGGTGATGTCTGTGAGTGGTCACATGGGACTTGGCACCCTTCCTCCTGCCTGCCTGGCATGAAACCTCAGTGCCCAGTGCCTCTCTACCTCTTGTCACCTAAATATCTGGTCAATAAAGACGCTTTATTTTTTCCCTTAATTCTTTTTTTTTCCTTTCTGTTAGACATGTAATGCGTAAATAGATTTTCTTTGTTGGAGGCCTGCCCCAGGCTTGCTGTGGTCATGTTGGTGTGCACCTCCAGGCTCTTGCACAGAAGCGCACTCTCTACAAAGAATTCATTTTGTGTTGCTTTTGCCAATCAGTATCATCTCTTATCAATCTGCAACTTGCTTTTCTAGCTCAACATTATGTCTCAAAGATCTTCCTTAGTCAATAAATACAGACCCGTTCCAACTCAGTTTAACTGCTACTTAGTCCTACAAGGAAGGTTTCTAGATTTTACTTAGCTGTTTATAAAGATTCAGGCACATTTGAGTTATTTCTAGATTTTTGTCATTATGAACTTGCAGCAAACCACTTGGTTTGTACTCATGTTCATGCACTCCTCTAAGTAGATGATGAAAATAGTAGAATACCATTCTTTTTTAAAAGATTTATTTTTATTGTTTTGACAGAGAGAGAGAGACAGAGACAGAGACAGAGAGAAGGGGGAGGGCCCAGAACAGTCTCCATAGTTGCACATCATTGGTTTTATTCCACAGGCAGGTGCGGGGCTGCACAGGGCAGGAACTGGGCCGGGGTCTCACCCCAGTGGGAACTGAACTGGGGCACTCCCCAGTTCAGCATATGGGTCCACTTGGGCCGGGGCGGGGATTCAATCCTCGGTCCCTGGGGCTGCAAAGTGAGCACTTAACCCACTGAGCCATCCCGGCTTCCCCAGAATACCATTTTTTTTTTTTTTAAGATTTATTTTATTGTTTGAGAGAAGGTGAGAAAGAAAGAGAGAGAAGGGAGAGGGCCAGAGCAGTCTCCATAGTTGTACATCATTAGTTGTGACATGGTTTTATTCCATACAGGTGGATGTGTGGCCACGAGGGGCAGGAATAAAATGGGGGGCCTCCCAAATGGTAGATGAGAACCCTCACTGCCATCCCAGCAGCCACCAGCTGTGCCCACAGCCTGGCACATAGACTAGCACGGGCAAGGGCCAGGACTTGATCCCAGGACCCAAGGTCACAAGGCAAGCACCGAAACTGTTGAGCTATCCCAGCATCCCTAGAATGCCATTTTTGAAAAATAACCAATTTTTCTTTCCCCATCCTCCTCCCCTCTGAAGCACTGGACAGCTCTGAGCTCTGAGGGGTACTGCTGAGAAGAAAACAGATGACTTGAACGAAGGTGCTTCAAATATTTCACTATTAAATATGAAGATTTCTGGTAGATTATTACCTTTATCAAGTGATTTTTAACCTAATGTTTCTTCTAATTCTAGTTCCCTAAACGTTTTTAAAAATCATGAGTGGGTACTGAGATTTTTTTCAAATGCTTTTTCAGCATCTATTGATAAATATTTTTCTTCTTTTATCTATTAAGGTAGTGATTTATATTGGTAGATTTTTCTACTGGTGAATCTTACTTACATTTCTGGGATAAGCCTGACTTGATCATAATTTTTATTCTTTCAATATACTGCTGAATTTGTATTGTTAATGTCTTATTACAGTATTTATGTTCCTACACAAAACCAGCCTATGGCTATTTTAAGTCCTTGTCTGGTTTTATCATCACTTATGAGTTGGTAGTGCCCTATCTTCTCTCCCTTCTGAAGGGTTCTACAAGAGAGAAATGATCTGTTTGGTGGTGGTTGGTAGACTTGCCTATCAATTCCTTTTAATTTGGACTTTTAAAAAGAGACAGATCTTTGGTGTTTTTGTTTGTTTGTTTTAGTAATTTATTATTATTTTTTAGCTACAGTTGACATTCAGTATTATTTTATACTACTTTTAGGCATACAGTATTGTGGTTAGACATTTACATAATCTATTCAGGGTTCCCTCCGATTAGTCTAGTACTCACCTGGTACCATGCATAGTTGTTGCAACATTATTGATTATTTTCTCTAGGCTGTACTTTACACCCCAATGACTCTTTTGTAACTATCAATTTGTATTTCTTAATCCATTCACCTTTTTCAGCAAGCTCCCCAACTCCTCTCTGGCAACCATCAGTTTGTACTCTGTATCTGTGTCTGTTTCTGTTCATTTATTTTGTTCTTTAGAGTCCACATATAAGAGATCGTATGGCATTTGTCTTTCTTAGTCGACTTATTGCACTTGGCATAATATCCACTAGGTCCATTCATGTCCCATAAAAGGGGTAGATCTTTGACCATTATTTCAATTTCATCTCTGGTTTTGGTCTACACAGACAGATTTTCTATTTATTGAACAAATTTTGGGCTAGAGGCTTGAAAATACAATTGAATTTAAAGAAAATGAAAGAATCTGATGTTTCTTAAGCACCTGAAGTTCGGTGTAAACTTGTTGCCATGGTGGCTCATCTGGGATGGCCAAGAAACTGTTCACATATACTGGTACGATGGACCAATGATGACTCACTCTACAGTGGAGCTAAATAATTCTCAGGCAGTGAGTGACTCAGACAGAAATGAATGTGAATCAGAAGTCACTGCTGATTTTTGTAATATGAGTAGATTCTGATAAGACTGTATTTTAGAAGATGTGAAAGGATGCTTAAAATCCTTCTACAGATAAAGGGTGGTGAGCAGAAGGCTCACAAAGGGAGAGAGCAAGAATGCAGCTTTGTTCCCTAACAAATATTCTAATATTAATTTGTGAGATTTCTAGGGGAAAACAAAGAAACATTAGAGCAGGTTAATGTAAATTAAGTTCAATATTTCCAACTATGAATTTTTACAAACTGCCAGGAGATAGTGTGCAGATGGGTTCCAGGAGGACTGAAATCCAATATTTTGCCAGCTGGGTAGGATACGGACCCTGTATGCAGATGTCATTTGATACTAAATAACACAAAGAAATGTAACATTTCTTATCACCTGAGTTTATGGGAGAGATTTATAAATAAAGTTTTTTTGTTAAATTTATTGGAGTGACATTAATTGATATCAATTACATTGTTTCCAGGTGTACAATTCTACATTACATTGTCTATACATAGGATTATGTGCTCACCACCCAGAATCAGCTCACTTTCCATCACCATATCATAAATAAATTTTTTTTAAGATTTATTTTATTGTTTGAGAGGTGAGAGAGAAAGAGAGAAAGAAGGGGGGAGGGCCCAGAGCAGTCTCCATAGTTGTACATCATTAGTTGTCATAAAGCTACATTCCACATGTGGATGTGGGATCACATGGGGCAGAGACAGAACTGGGGGTCTCCTGCGTGGGAGGTGAGAAACTTCGCCACCATCCCTGCAATTACCAGTTGTGCTGCATGGGCCGGGGCTGGGACTCAATCCCTGGACCTCAAGGTTGCAAGGCAAGTGCTCAACCTACTGAGCAATCCCAGCATTCTTCATACTTTCTTCTGTGTGAGCGTCAGTAAATATCTCTTGATGGATGACGATGACAATAAGGCCAGATGGAGGATTTGCTCAGGACCATGTGCCCTTGTCCTATTTTCTTTTTTTTTTTTTTCCTTTCCTTTCCTTTCCTTTTTTCTGTTCTTTCTCCCTCCCCTTTCCTTCCCTTCCCCTTTCTTTTTCCTTTCATTCCTTTGTTCATTCCTTCCTTTTTTTATTGTCAAATTTATTGGGGTGACATTGGTTGGCAACAACTACATAGTTTCTCCTTCCTTTTTATAATAGCTTTACTGAGATACAATTCACATACCACACAATGCACCCATGCAACACACTCACCAATTGATGAGTGATTTTTAGCATATTCAGAGTGGTGGATCCATCATCACAATCAATTTTAGAACATTTCATCACCTGCAGAAGAAACCTTGTATCCATTAGCAGTCACTTTCCATTTTCTCCAATAACCCCGGCCTCTGGCAATCACTAAGCTACTGTTTCTATGGATTTGCCTATTTGGACAATTAATATAAACAGAATCATATAATATGTGGCCTTTTGTGACTGGCTTCTTTAACTTAATGTTTTTGAGTTCCATCTATGTTGTAGCATGCATTGTACTTCATTCCTTTTTATGGCTAAATATTTCATTATATGGATAGATCACATTTTGTTTATTCATCTTTGATGAACATTTGAGTCATTTCCACATTTTGGCTATGAACATTCATGTACAAGTATTTGTGAGGATGTAGGTTTTCAACACCTGGGACTGGAATTGCTGTGTCACATGGTAACTCTATGCTGAAACTTTTAATCTTTTAATTGGAGTCTTTATTTATATTTAATGCAATTACTGATATATTTGGATTTAAATCTACCATCTTATTCAGTCTTATTGATATTTGTCTCCTATGTTCGAAGTTCCTTTTTCTCTAGCTTGTTTTCTGTCACATTGATTGATTGATTGTTGTTGTTGTTGTTTTTGTTTTGTTTTTTCATTTTTCTATTGTCTCCTCTATTGGCCAAAAAGGTATGTATACTTTTCTCCCAATTCTTAGACACTAAAACATGCATCCTTGATTTAATAATGTGAAGTATTAATTGTAACTTTATTTTCTTCATGAACAAGGTAAGAACCACAAAATAACTTCATTTACCCCTCCTGACTTAAAACCTTTACTGTCATGTATTTTAATTTTATATGTGTTTTAGACCTCATAAGACATTCTTATAGCTTTACTTAGTCAAAGCTTATATATTTACCTTTTTTTAAATAGCTCTTTATTTCCTTCTGCATTTTTGAGCTTTCATCAGATCATTTTTCTTCTGCCTGAAGGTTATTATTTATTTTTATGCATGTCTGCTGGTGATAAATTCTCTCAGTTTTTGTTTATCTGAAGATGTCTTTTTAAAATACCTTTTTTTTACAGTATAGTTTTACTGAATATATTATTCTAATTTGGTTGTTATAGCTTATATTACTTATGATAAGTCATTCTATTCTCTTTTGGCTTCTATTGTTTCTGTTAAGAAGTCAGTTGCCAGTCTAATTGTTGCTCCTTTGTGGTGGGTTCTTATAAGATTTTATTTTTGTGTTTGTTTTTTTTTATAGCAGTTTTACTATAATTTCCTGGAGATTTATTTCTTTTATATTGTCCTTCTTTGGGTTACTAGGTCTTTATTTATTTGTAATTTGATGCCTTTCATATAGTTTGGTAAATTACAGCCATTGATTTTTTAAATACTGCTTCAACACATATTTGTCTCCTTTTCTTCCAGGACTTTGATTACACATATATTAAATCTTCTCATATCCTTTGTATCCAGTTAGCTCTATATTTCTGCATAACTAATTACTCTAAAGAGTAGTGGTGATGTATTATTTCATGGTTTCTGTGGGTCAGATCTGGAATCTGGGAGAAGCTTAACTGGGTGGTTCTAGCCAGGGTCTTTCATGAGGTTGCTCTTAACCTTTCAGCTGGGCCTGAAGTTATTTGAAGCTGGAGGATTCGCTTCCATGCTCATTCACATAGTTGTTTGCAGGCCTCAGGTATCACCAACTGCTCCTCACCACAGGGTCTTTCTACAGAACTGCCTGAGTATCTCCATGACATTGAAGTTATCTTCCCTTAGTGTGAGTGCTATGAGGCAGATCATGTACCCAAAATAGAAGCTACATGCCTTTTATAATCCAGTTTTAGAAGTGACATACCATTTCTTCTGCATTTTTCTGTTGGTCACACAGACCAACTCTGATATAAAATATAGGGTGGGACTACTCAAGGGGGTGATTACCAGGAGAGGGATCACTAGGGACTGTCTTGAAGGTATACCACAATCACTCTTACTTTCTTTTGCATTTTCTCTATCCTTTGGAATCTTCATGCTTCATTCTAAATTTGTGTGTGTGTGTGTGTGTGTGTAGGGTGTTTTCAATGTACATGTACCTATTATTTTTATTGTGTACCAAGCATTGCATTTGCAGAATTGATTCTAGAAGTCATCTGAGGCCTAGAATGATGTCTTTCACCAGAAGATTTACATTAGTTTCTGCAAGGTGCCTAGAAGCACTGGTGATTTAGGCCACATCAATCCATTTCAGGAACTAACACGAGTCCAAGCTGTTTGCAATCCTTGTATGAGCTTGTTTAAGTATAGTTTATCCTGGGGTGCAGCCCTTCAGGGTCCCAACTCAAAGAAAGGATGCATTCATCAGGCATGCCCCTGTCCATGGGGCTTACCCTGAACTCCAATGCCTGTTTCTTTAGCATCAAGAGCAACACTCAGCTCTCAGCCACCTAGGCTTGAATTGGTCACCTTCCTGGGCCTCTGTCCCCTCCCGCCTCCTGGCTCACAAGTCTTCATTATCTTATTAGCTTTCTGAAGCCTTCAAACACATGTTTTTAAAATTTGGTCCTGTTTTTCTAGTTATCATCACCAGGAAGAGGGGCAGAGTTATATAATTTTCCATTACCAGAAGACTTGTTATTAATTTTTAAGACAATAAAAAGTTAATAGTAGGATAAAGTTAGGATAATAGTAGGATAAAAAGTTAATGCCAGGATAGCTCAGCAGGATAAGTGCTTGCCTTGCAACTGCAAGGTCTGGGGATTGAATCTCAGCCCCGACCCGTGCAAACCCATATGCTGAACTTTGGCATAGCTGGGAACTGCTGAGATGATGGCGAAGGTTCTTGCCACTTTGCATGGCCCCACATTTACCTGTGTGGAATGAAACCATAGTACAAATAATGAGGTACAACTGTAGAGACTGCTCTGGGCCCTCCCACTTCTCTCTCTCACTCACTCTCTCTCTCTCTCTCTCTCTCTCTCTCTCTCTCTCTCTCTTACCTTCTCTCAAAAAGCAATAAAAATAAACCTTTAAAAAAATGTTAATAGTAAATGTTTCACAGCCATGAGAGGCTTATATTGATTATAATTGTTCAACCAAGCTGTGTATACCAAAAGATGATCGAGAGAGATAATTAAAAGCATGGATTCTGGAACCAAGCTGTGTATACCAAAAGATGATCGAGAGAGATAATTAAAAGCATGGATTCTGGAACTAGCCTGTGTAGGTTCTTTTGTTTTCTCTCTGAACATTATTTTGGTCATGGGCATTGAAGTACATTTGTTACATTTTTTGGAAATAGTACGGTTTGTGATGTGAGCAGTACATGTTGATTATGCGTCTGTGGTTTGGTCTCCTCATATGCCTTTCATTGAATCCACTGTGTACTGACCACCACCTCTGTTATTACACTTTTCTCATTGCGTGGCAACATGATCATAAGCTCTTTTTAAGGAAGAATCACTGGGCCTAACATAATTGTTGGCATATACTAAGAATTCAAAAAGTGTTTCATTGAATTGATGCCAATATTTAAAGTAGGGACTCCAAGAAGAAGGTCAGGTTAGAGGGGTACATAATAAGTTGGAGCTTAAAATATGAGATATCTGAGTAAGGTAAACTCACTCAGAAGGCATGTCTAAGAAGGGCTGAAGCACAGGACTGGGGTTGGGCTGGGGATGTGGAGACATCAACAAACAAGATAATGAGAGAGTCGGGAGTGAAATCAGGCAGACACAGCATGTGTAGAATGAAAACAACAGAGGGCTGATGTTGCAGCCCTGAGAAACTTCTAATGCACTAGATCAGGGTCTCCAAACTACGGCCCGTGGGCCAGATGCGGCCTGTGAGGCCCTCTCATCTAGCCTGTGGAGACCTTTTTAATATTTATTTATTTACTTATTTATTTATTTTTGACAGGGAGAGAGAGAGAGATACAGAGACAGAGACAGAGAGAGAACTGAACTG
>PVKE010042988.1:0-13535 GCA_004027555.1 Craseonycteris thonglongyai | reverse complement strand
CAATGTATCTTTTGTGCAATGATTACAGTTAAGCTGCTCCAGACTAAGAATGTGATTTCTGGGCACTGGTCATTTCTTTCTCATCCGTTTTAGACAAATTGGATTTATGACTTCAATACGAAAAGGCTTCTCTCCTTTTTTGTTGTTGGTTTACTTTGGCAAATAGATAGTAACTTAGTGATTGCAAAGCAATGGTACATGACATATGTCAGAGAAAGAACAAATTTGCAATTACAAAGTATATCTGAGCTCATTTGCCTAATAAAAATTAGCAAAGGTTTTAAAATGTGACAATACACAGTGTAATCCTAAAAGAACATTGTTCTACAGGGGTCTCCAAACTATGGCCCCGTGGTCCCTCCCATCCGGCCCGTGGAGACCTTTTTATCTGAATAAAATAATATTAAACAAATAATTAAAAACAACATCTATGTTTTGATTCTTTTTTATTTGGACCTCAAGTGTGTAGTCGGCCCCCAAACTGCTGTTTGATAGTTAATGCAGCCCGCGGGCTGAAAAGTTTGGAGACCCCTGAGGGGTCTACATTGTTAGTGTAAGCATTCATTAATAACCTTAAATATGTTCATGATTTTATCTCCATATCTCACTTCTCTTAGTTTATCTCAAAGAAATCATCAGAGTGGCCCACGAACAATGCTCATCCCTAGGACATCTTAAATGTACAACACTTAGGATAGCTAAGTAATTCAACTATAATTAGACACTAGAGTGTTATGCATAAAATTACATTTTCAAAAAATATTTAGTGAAAGGGAAATACAATGTAATGCTAACTGCTTAGTGAAAAAAATGACATAAAATAAATTGTAGCATAGGGGCAATTTTATAAAAATATGAACAAAAAGTTCTAAAGGGCAGAAGCTGTTGTGGTTTTGCTGTGTGGCAACTGTTTTCTTTTTTGACAATGTCATAAAACTGGGGTGGGGGGTTGTTTTTTTAATTGTTAACTTTATTGGGGTGACATTGGTTGGTAACAATTACATAGGTTCCAGGTGTACAATTCTACATTACATCATCTATGCGTTGCATTATGTGCTCACCGCCCAGAGTCAACTCTCCCTCCATCACCATATATTTGCTGCCCCCCCCCCCCCCCCCCACTCTCCCATCCACCTTCCCCTTTAGTAACAACTTCCTCAGGTAACAACTAAACTATTGACTGTGTCCATGAGTTTTTGTTTCTTTGTTCCTTTCAGTTTTATATTCCACCTATAAGTGAGGTCACATGTTTCTTGATTCTTTCAGTCTGACTTATTTTGCTTTAATAAGATGGTTTCACGGTCCATCCATGTTGGATGACTGTTTTCTTAAAGGAGACACGGCTTTCAAATGCCTTCAAGGAACAATATCATTTCTACATACTTAATGTTATTAATTTTTAATGATTTTAGTCCAAAGACTTCGAAAGAATCTTCTTTCGCCTTTTAGAAGTAGATGCACTGAAAGAGTTTTGACTATAAATGTTTAACATTGTAACTGGGCAAATTCTGTTTATAGAACTTTTAATCCTTGTAGAAGTGTTGCTTCTATGACACCTGGTTTTGGCTTTTGGAGCACCGATATGTACAATAGACATTTTGTAGTACCACAGAAATACTGCCTTCAGCTGCAAGTCACAGAATTACTATTTACAGCAACTGCAAAGATAGGGCTTCCTTTCCTTCCAGTTGATCCACAAGCAAGTAGTTGCAGCATGGTGGTTTTATTAATTCATCTCAAAACATCAGAACCAGTGCCCTGCAGCTCCAGCTTCAGGAATCGTGTCCACACCCAGGCAAGAGAAAGGGAAAGGAGGAAGGGCTGCCCCAGGCCAGATAAACGCTTTCAACCCAGCAGACTCTCGCTTCTACCTCATGGGGCATAGCTCAGTGCTGGGGGTCTGCCGAATAGTTTTTGGCTCTGAGTCTCTACAGTGGAAAATGGCCATGGAGAAGCTAACTAGTGTGATCCCTGTGAGGAAAACATGTTCTTGTAATGCTCAATACAGTGTGTAGAAAGAAGTACGCTGTTGAATTTGGGCATTATACACAATAACTGTATCTAACGAGGGTGTCCAACCTTCTGACTTCCCTGGGCCACATTGGAAGAAGAAGAGTTGTCTTGGGCCACGTATAAAATACACTAACACTAACGATAGCTGATGAGCTAAAAAATAGGTCACAAAAAAAATCTCATAATGTTTTAAGGAAGTTTATGAATTTGTGTTGGACCACATTCAAAGTCGTCCTTGGCTGCCTGTGGTCCTCAGGCCATGGGTTGGACAAGCTTGTTCTAATACAATGAAATGCATTTTCTTTAAGTCTCTGGGCTGTCTCTGCAAGATCCTATCTTAGGAAAGGGCCCATTAGACATATTGTATATCTTAGTACTTAATACTTAACAGGAGCTTTCAAAATTTAGAAAATTACTGTGCCCGAGAAAACCATTTGGTTCCCCACAAGGACATCCGCTGCAAGAAGAAGTCTGTTTTGATGTCAAAAGCAGCAATTTGAAGACTATCTTAATCTACCCTACAGTCAGGAGAGCATTAGTGTATTTTTTGCCTGTTCCTGTTCTTAAGTGTCATAATCTATTCATCAACTTGCCGAAATGCCTCATTCTGTTACTCTGTCCCTTTAAAGATGAAATACTAATGCGTTTATAAAATTATTCGTACCTGTCAAAATATCCAGATCACACTGAGTAAAATTAGTTTCTCAGCAAATTTTGCCTGGACTTTTAACCTTTCAATGTTTACCTTCTTTTGACTCTTCTAACATCTTAGGCAGGGTACTCTTTTTTGGAAGGAACATGCTTACCTGATTCATGTAGCTGCTTCTTCCAGGGAAACCATTTGGTTCTGTGAACTGTACGAGACTAGACATATGGTAATGCACATATTGTATTAAAAATGTTAACAAAGTAGCACTTTTCTCACTTGACATTTTTAATTTATAATGTTCAGAATCGCAAATATTTTAATTGCAGGATCGGAAAAGTCCAAACATGTTAGCTAACCAGCTACAAATTACCAAAGAAGCCATTGTCAATACCCACCATGAAAACAGAAGAGCTGTCAGGAAACGTACCCACACCCTCCACAGCCCTCACGGGTGCCCAGTCTCCATTGTCCTTTTTCCCTTTCTTGTGTGGCAGCTGGGACACCTCCAGGGGGTGTACACGTTCTTTACAGAAACTTGTCTCTGTGATTGTGTTCTTAGAGTTCCAAGCTGAAAGGTTATCGGAAAAGAGACGTGAACCTCGGAGGCCTTGGCCCTGACCTTGAGTCCATCAGAGACAAAGTGAGTGTGATATTCAGATCGTGTCTTCAGGCTTGGATTTGCCCCTCTGTGGTTTCGCAAGACTGTATAAGATGCCCCCCCAGAACCAAGTCCTAATTCCAATGTCTCGCTCTGAATAGAGACACTTCTGAAATTGCACTGGTAATAGAGACGCAGGCATTTCTTTTACTGTAAAATTACTGAGCCAATGTTGTTTTCCAAACCTACCTTTTAGTTAGTTTTGAAGGCCCGAGCAGAAAAGTGGGGCACGTGCACATGAAAAGAGATGTGTATGTTATGTGGTTGTAGGTCTTTCTCAATAGAGTTATCTTGGTAATTTTGAAGAGTGGCTACAGAGAAGACACTTAGGGTAAGAGTTTCCTGACCTCTGGAAAGTGCATCCACTTTATTCTCTTCCCTCCAGTGAAAGGAGATCTTCATTTAATGTGTTTTAACTGCAGTTGCACTCAAGGCATAAAAAGAGAGTATAGTTCAAAGTTGGAAGCAAAAATGAAAATAAATTGGGTAAATGCAACAAAGAAGAGGCTGAATGTGATTTCGCCACTGTTAAGGGAACACTGGGTATGCTGTTACTGTGATGCTCTCCTTCAGAGACACATTTCTGGGAGAAATGTCAATTTAACCATTTCACTGCTGTCCCCTTACAAGAGGCAATCCCATTTCACCTGGGCTGCTGGTAAAACACGCCTAGCTCACTAAAATTAGTGTCACTTTAAATAAAGAACAGACATCTATCAGGACCTGCAAGTCCCCGTAACTTTGTTTCTCTGAACAGATGCAGAAATTAATACAACAAAAGGAATATGCAAAACAAGTTAAGGAACACAACATGAAGACACTGTCCATTCTGTCAAAACCACAGACAAAAACTGAAAATAAACTTGCCATGCCTCGGCAGAAGGTAAGAAATTCTGACAAAGGTCTATCTTTTCAGTTAGAATGAAAGGAAACCTTTGTTACCTCATACCAATGAATTCCCCTATGTGTTTTGAAAACAGGGGATGTTTTAGCTACTACCCTTCCTGCAGATGTGGATGTAAAAATCGCACACATACACATGCACATATGTACACATGCACGCACACATACCAGGCTATGAGGTTAGCCATTTTCTTTTCCTGAAGTTCATTGTTGACTTTAGTCCTCTACATGTTTCCTGCCAGGTAGAGTATTCCAAGTTCGCCACACATAAAAATTCAATAGAAAGGTGATTTCTTAGTTAATTGGGATTAGTCATTTCTTCTATCAATTGATTTCTCTATCATTAAATAAGTTTTAAGGAAATTAGTGTTTTCTTGCTATTTGTGGGTACCTATGTCAAAGAGAAGTCCTTCATTGTTTCTCTCAAGTTCACCATACATTTTTCCTAAAGGGTTTCATGATATATAGTTTCCCCTATCCAAGAAAACTCATTTCATAAGATACAGAATGTTCTCCTTCCCCATCATGTCGTCCAGCATAAGTCAGGACGCGAATGAAATCTGCTCTGTGGAGACACAGCTTGGCAGTGCAAGTCTCGCCTCAGCCCTGTGGGGCACGGGACCCTGAGCATGAAGGACAAGTGACCCTTTAGTGCCTGTAGGAATCTGCACTTCAGGTTCCCCTGCACACACCATCACATTTTTTATTTACTGCCTTTCTCCCTCTGACCTTGAAGACCTCAACCCACTTGATTGAATTTCCATGGTGCCATTTTTTTTCTTTTTTTCTCCAAACCATTATTTTTTCATGAAGAGATTCAAGGCAAGTCTCTAATTAGAAATTCCTACAGAAGTCACCTGCGCATACTGACAAGTCCGGAGTTTTGCGGGGTTTTCCACCTTTCTAGAACCTAAATATACTAGCCGTTCCCATTCTAGCTATCAAAAAATTCCTATTAAAATATAAAACTGAGAGAAAGGCAGATTTAGAAATCACATTTAGTGCTCTCATTTTTATTGTAATGCCTTTCAGAACTGACATTACTCAGAAAAAAGAAAAACTACCTTTTTCCGTATTCAGGTTTATATAAGTATACTAAAATAATAATATTTTTTAACCTCTAATAAATACTTGTAAGAGTTCTAAGAGCCTAAGAACAAGAATAGTTGGTGTAGTAATGGAGTCTCAATTTTATACCAACTACAGTGAAATCTTTGGTCTCAAACTATAACAAGTCCTCTTTGGATAGAAAGGTCTGTTAATATCTCCTTTCCTATAAGTTTGGTTTTAATAAGACTGCCAGAAGCTAAATAGATCAAATACATGAGAAATCTATTGTCAAACACTTAAATAAAACTCTGTTTTACAAAGAAAACATTCAGAGCTAATTCTTATGTGGTTAATTTATTTTGTTTAAACTGTGTGTTCTACTGCATTATTTGCATTTTCCATTTGTTCTCCATTTCCACCCATGTCTTAATACATTATTGTATAATAGCAAAATATTCTCCACTGATATTATTGATAAACATTTCCTAAGACTAGATTTAACTTAAGGAGTCCAGGGCTCGCTTCCTATTTCAAATAAAATTGTGTCTTTGTGCCTTTAGGCTTTGGAATATGCTAAGACCATCCCCAAACCCAAAGCTCCAAATCTGACTGATCAATTGTCAAATGAAAAGAAAAAGCCAACCTTTGCTGGAAAAGACACTTTACCTGAAATCTCCCTGCTGGAAATACTGCAGAGCAGACACGAAAGGGAAAAACAAGCTGTGGCCGCTTTCAAAGCCCTTCACATTGTATAGACACGTGTCAAAGACCAACCACGCCCAGGCACTGGACGTGGAGAAGAGAAACTGCAACCAAACGGCCTGCATTGAGAGCAATGACCTGTTATCATCATCAAATTGCAGTCCATGTCTGTTTTGCACAGGATTTAAAACATGGGGCCCTATTACATTATGGTGCCATATTTTACTGTCTGGGAAGAATCTCTTTTCATTTATTTATTTTTAAATCAGTTAAAATTTGGGCTAAATAAGAATGAGGAAATAAAGCCTTTTGGTTTTATATTGCATCTTTTGATTTCTTAAACGATCTCTACCCTTCCTCAGCATAATGAAAATCTTGAAGTTGCCCAGAAATAACTTTATCAATGTGATTTCTCTCTCTTCGCTCCCTGATAAGAAAAAAAAAAAAAGGAAGGGCTATAAACACTTCAGCTTCAACAAAATGAACTCAAATTGGACTACTCATCATCAGTATATTTTGAGATGTCAATTCCAAAATCTTTCTAAATTTTCTAAATTTAGCCAAAGGGTTTAGATATAAAACTGAGAAATGAAGGTACATACAGATGTGCCTGCTCAAATAGAACAGAACCCAAGTTGTCTTAACACAGCATCAAGACACTAATTAGAGAACCTTTCATCCAGAAACAAGCAACTCTGGGAGCCCTACTTTCTCAAAGCTACTTATTCCAAGTGTATAAAGTTGCTGGGCATCTTGCCATTACAAATACCTTAAGATATTATTGAATGCATGCTGTCACACAAAATATAATATTAGGTAAGGCAAAAGCATCCCACAGTTTACCATTGAATGTCAATAATAATAATTTTTTTTTTACTTTTTAAAATCTTTTGAAAATTGAATAAACATTATAAAATTTCCAGGTCTCAAAATAATACTGAATGATGTTTTTTTCTTACTTTCCTGTCAGAGGTGAGTATTGCATTCTTGGGTGACCATATCCAAAAATTTTAACAACAATTTAGGGCAGTTCTACTTATCGACATCAGTGGCATAAGGACTAGCTTTGGGGATTTACTCTCATGTTGGACATACATTTTACATATGCCATAATATGCAATAAAAGCTGTCTGTACATAACTTTCTCTTAAAACTGAAAGCAACTCAAAGTGTAAGACTGGAGAGATGACAAGTATCTGAAGATAAACGGTAAGCTGATATCTGGATATCTAGAAAATCACATTGTACATGAGTTCGTTCAGGAAAACCACAACTCACCCTAGTCCTAAAATATATTTGTAAAATAAGAGGCACCTTCAGGGTAAATGAAGACTTTTCTAAGAAAAATTACATGGAATGATTTTTTCAATGACCTTAAATTTAAACTTACTCTGGACGATAAAACAATGTATATAGAGACAGTGCCATATTTTCATATTACAGGGACAGGGTGAATTGTTTGAAATTTCATTTCTATTAGAGTATCTTAAAAGAATTTAGAGCTGAGCGTGGAAAGGGTTTATCTTATTCAACGGCCAATTTTTCAAGAAAGGAAATGTCGATCATAAAAGAATAAGGATTCTGAAGTCCATCAGTGCTACTGGAAGTGATGGGAACTAGCCAGGTCTAAAGTCCAGTATTTCAACACCAAGGACAGCTCTGTTTGAGTATTTGTTTGTGGGAAGTAGTTCTTGTTTTACTTGTGTGGGCAAGAAGCATATAGTTGTTATGAGTTTCAATTTGGCACGTGAACTTCCATAATTAAGTTCCATATTCACAAACATACATTCCTATATACCTTGTCATATTTTTAACTTGTATTCTGGTGACTTCATTACTACACTGATAAAGTTGTAAGAAACATATCTAAAGTAACTCAGATGTTGACCAATAAAACAGACACTATTTCAAAATTTTTTCAGAACACTTAAAAATCTTTCCATAATCATTTCTGTGTTAGCGTACGCATTGTGAAATCTTTAAGGCACTTTCACACATACTATCAAAAACCCGCACTTAGTTGAAGCAGGTTAAATAATTCAGTTGATATCAAATATCACTTCACAGGAATTTCATTCACCCCCAAGGCAGCCTATAAGACTACAGAATAGCAAAATTCTTTGTACACAGACGCTGAGAGTGACAAGTGGCAATTAAAATGATTTTGGCTAAGGAACAAAGTTTGGGATTGAAATCAAAGAATGGATCGAAACAGGCTTTCCTCTGGCTCCCAGTCATCTCACAACAGCAAGATTCAGCAGAATGTCACTCAGCTACCATGATGCTAAGACAGGGTAGCCATTGTGCCAAAACAGTGAATGACAAACACTTTCTTGCTCCTCCTTTAAAGCAAAGTGTATGAATAACAATAATATTTATCTTTTATAGACCCAAATGGATCAGTGATCAGTTTTTGTAGTAGTTGTGTTTCAGATATTTAAGAATTAAAAACAATCCACCTACTAGGAAGCAAGGGGCTGTAAACTTGAGTGATGTAATGATGGCAGGCCTGTATTTCACCAGATGTTTTAAATGCCATGAAAGAAACAGTGCCTAATCCACTAATCACTATGAACTGGGGTAAATAAAGGACTTTTAACAACATATTGTCTCTTACTGTGGCCTCCTTTTTATGGTGTTTGGTTGGGTGGTTGTGTTTATTTTCATCTTGAGTTTCCAACAAGAGCATCCTCTTAGAGAAATCTTTTTTACAAGAAGCTGCATTTAGTGACAGCTGTCTTCATGATACTGTTTTGTATAGTAAGGAGTCTCTTGGGAGTTATCTAGAAACCAACTCAAGAAAAGACAATATTGAGGAACAAAATAAAAGGTAAGCCTAGCAAAAGCACCAATAACTAATGGCTCCAATTGGGGCCTTATTGTTGGTTAATGAATCATTGTCAAAACATCACAGCAAGCATGAGAGTGCACCGTCTATGCTATAGTGTGAAAATGACTCTTCATCTCAACAGTTATTAGCTGGGAGTTGTTTGAAAACACATCCAATAATTACAACAACATTGGAGCTAATTGAGAACTTGGAGTTGATAGCAAATGATCTGCAATAGCAGACTAGATAAACTCAGGGGGGATTCTTTTTAATTACTTATTGAAAAATAACAGAAAATGAATTAAATTTGGATGATAGTCTGCAGATATCAGGGCAAGTTTAGCTAATTCTCTCCTCACTGTGCTTCAAGACATATATTACTATTATATTAGAAGGAGCATTTGAAATACAAAGTTCTTAAAAGCCAAAGTTACTCTCACAAATACATCTTTTTTTTAGACTCCCCTTTCCTGTTAAAGGAAGAACATTGAATGATACATATTTCATCCAACTTTCAAGTTTTCATAGGCCTTTTCCCTTACACTAAATGTATTTTCATAACTTCTACTCCTAATTGGTAAAAACAAAGACAAAAAGATACACAAATATTCTATTTGCCTCTTTAGTTGTTTTTCCAGTGAAGAAAAGACTTAAAATAGTAGCACAAATAAAATGTTTTAAATAATGTGGATTTTGTTTCTTCATAGTGTGTCACTCCACCTTCCATCTCTGATTATAAGGAGTTGTCTATATTGTCAGAAAAAAAAAAAGTTGTACACTATAAAAGCAAATTAAAGAAGAAGTATGTATTCTAACATAAATTTTATTTAGATATTTAGTCCACTTTTTAAAATATACTAAAGTGGGGTCTCAGAGTAGTAAAAAATATGGTATTCAGAATTATCCCCTCACCCCACGGCCTCCATGCTCAATACAGTATTTGTCTCTGCTTCTATAGCTTAATTAAGCAGAACAACACAGCATTCTCACAATGGCACTGAGAAAAAAAGAGTCTCAATTTCTTAGTAAACATTTGGTCAACAGAAAGCAAGGGTTTTGGATAGCAGATTTTTTGTTTATATATTTTATCCCCCAGTCTTAAAGGTTCCTTTTCTTCATGTTTCATTACTTAATTTTGGTTCAGTGAAATATCTGGAAACTTGGGGCTTTCCCACAATATTACGAAAACATCACCTGGCAAGGTGCAAAGTGAAAAGACTTTTTATATCTTTCTATCTACCTCTCAATATAGGGGCTCTTTGGTTGTTATGAAGAGAGGAAAAGAGAATTTGGTGGACCAGGTTTATCTCCCTTACTGCCTCTCCATTGCTCTTTCATTTTCCCCCATGCAGACCTGAGCAACATAAGTAATTAATTTTCAATAAGCTGAATAAATGGTCTTCTTCTGCTATATGGTCTAACAGGTTGAGGGAATTACAACGATATGAGCCTTTCAGGTAAATAAATACATGTAGTGAAGTCTTGGAAGTATCTGATAAGATTTCATAAGTATCCTGTTCTGAGCTGACAGTTCATAGAGACCAGCCCACTATGCTAGCTGCTGGAAGGGCTTCTCAGGCACCTTCTGTCACTAAGCTTTTGCAGGAGATTTAAACAGTAGATGGCGCACATTTGACCAGGGGAAATAACCTTCAGAAATTTAAAATCCAAAAAGTATAGTCAGTCATCCTTTGGTAAGCTGTCTGCACAGGAGAAGGAAGCAGAGAACAGAACAAATATCCAGAGACTAAAACCAACATAGATTTCTACACTAAATAAATCGGGACGCCTCTTTCTTCTACGGCAAATTTGTCTCCCAAATTTATTCTTGCACTTTCTCTTTTGCCATCTAGACAACTATCAAAGTCACTGTCCTGAAGTCTATATCTCCAACCTGCCACCTGGCAGTGATATTCTTTCCCATTTTCTCTGCTTCCATAGAATGGTGACATTTTGAAGCAGTGCTGAGGGGGTCCCTAAATTTGTTGTCTCTACTTAAAATTGATAATCTCCTATCATACAAACCTCAAGCACCTATTTTTAATGAAACCTTCAGATGAATATCAAAGAACTATTTAGCCGTGTCTAATACTTTAATTAGATCATATTCTCAATTTAACCCATTAAATCTCCTTTGATGATCCCATATTTAGTGTTTAGCCTCAGATGCACAAGGTAATGAATACTGGACCTTTTGATTTAATGAGAATTTTGTCTCTTTCAGCCTGTGCCTCTTTGTGTACCTTTTATTTTGCTGGCTATAGAATTCAGTTAATTGGAGGAGTCTCTTACCACCACACATTAAGGAGGATAAATTAGCATCCCCATTCTGATTAGAAAATGTAAGCAGACAGTACTGCTTTGATCTAAGGATTGAGCTGAAGAAGACAGCAGCCCTCTGAAAATGAGCTGATGGCCTTGTTATCAGGGCAAAATACAGATGTGTCCATGTGTCACAAAACACTTAATGTCTTAAATGGTCACCTTTCCCTTCTCCCTGTCCTGTTTGCCTCGTTCTATTTAGGGTGTGTGTATGTGTGTGTGTGTGTGCGTGCATGTGCACTCGCCTGTGTCTGTAATTCTGTCTTGCTCTCTCTGTGGATCCTGTTTTCTCTTCTCAGAGAATTAGAGACTTAGGTTTTAAATTAATCTGAAACCATGGAAAATGAAATAAATTCTCTCACCTTGAAATGTCTAAGAATATTCTGTAAAATTTTTCAGGACCTTCCATGGGCAGAGATACTTAAAAAACTAACTCTAACTTCCAACTCTCTCAAACTGACATATCCCAAACTACTGGTACTACATTCGTGACTGTGAAGGGAGGGCTCTTCTGTCCTTTGGCAATGGAGTCAGCCTTGTAATCTGTTCTGAGGATTATGCAATTCTCCTGAATCTCAACAAATTCAGTCACGTGAAAGGAACATCAAAGTGAAAGACCAACACCTCCCTCACTGTAAAAGTCAGGACAAAATAGCATGAGATTCAAAGCATAAGGTTTCTGGACAAGTATGGTAGACTGAACACATACACACACATACACACTCCTATTTTACTCTCTTGGCAAGCCCCTGCTAAAGTCATAGAACACGGGGTATTTTTTAAATCATTAACATACAAAAGCAGGGAGAACAGAAAAAGGGATGATAGTAACAATATTCTGAAAACTGGAAAGCAGATAAATTAGTTGTAAAAAAAAAAAAGATTGGCAGATTCCAAAAATACTAAATTCTAACCTAGAAGAGGGGACATCTGCGAATCAATTTGATTTACACTATAGAACACCCTCAATGATCAGCAACTGATGGTGTCAATTACCTCTGGAAGTAGGGGTAAAGGGAGGGGGGCGCTAAATGAAGGGTGATTGCCCCTTCAACCCCCCAGTGAAACACCACTGTATCCTCTACATGGACAGAAGAGATGTCTGGAGGGAGAGACAGCTGGCCTTGCTAGGAGGGCACAGTACTGAGAACAGCCAAGCAATAGTGAACAGGTGTGTTCAAAATAAAAAGACCTCATGTCCTCTTGGCTCTTAGAATGTTGGGTGGGCTTTCATCCTACAAACAGGAATTTGAATTATTTTTTTCTCTGGGAATCTGACCAGCTTTAAAAAAAAAAAAGACCTAAAACCTCTGATTTCAGAGGTTGTCCAACTAAAGGACTCAACCAAACTATCCTACAGTAAAGCTCACAATCAACAAGTCTCACAGTGTGTTCATAACTTCCTATGAGATTTTTTGCTTCTCATACTGAAATACAAGCAGACAACCATGGATTCTCAAACATCTGAAGATATTAGACAAGATGGATAAAGGCAAGAAGATAAGAAAAATAAAATAGATCTTGGAAGTTAGAAATACATTAGCAGAAATTTTAAAAACTCAAGGTTAGAAGATACCATTGAGGGATTTTCCCAGTAAGTAAAGACAAAGGCAAAAAGGTAACAAATTTAAAGGATAAATTTGGGAGGTAAAAAAAAAAAAATTCAAATACAGTAATAGGAGTTTCATAAAGAACTGGCATAGAAAAGAAGAAATAGAAATTATCAAAGAAGTAATTCAAGAAATCTTTCCATAACTGAAAGAAATGAGTTCTTAGATTGAAAGCACCTACTGAGATCTAAAAGAGTGAGAGAAAATAGACCTCCAACCAAGGTAAATAACTGCAAAAATTTTTATACCCTAGCTGTAAATATACTATCCTACAAACCACTCCCCTAAATGAATAAAATTGGGTATACAAAGTATCAAGAATCAGAATAGCTTAGATTTTAGAACAGCAATTGGAAGATGAACAACTGAATGATTCCTTCAAATTTATTCAAAAATATTCAAAAATCATTTCCAACTTAGAATTCTCTACTTAGCCAAAATACTAATAAAGCATGAGACTAGAATAAGCATACTTTTTAGATAAGAATGATCTCAGAACATTTACCTTTCACACACCAATCAAGAAACTACAGGAGACTGCTCCCCCAAAACAAGAGAGTAACCCAAGAAAGAGGAAGAAGATACAGGAGTAAAATGAAAGGGATCCCCAGGATGAAGATACACTGACAGAGAATCAGGAGTGCAGCAGACCAGAGGCTCTGAGAGAGACTGATTTAGGAAAATTAAGAATGTAATGTAAGAATGAATGAGAAATGATAAATTACAGTCATTTCTGGCAACATGGATGGACCTAGAGACCATCTTATTAAGCGAAATAAGTCAGACTGAAAGAATCAG
>PVKE010042987.1:0-13525 GCA_004027555.1 Craseonycteris thonglongyai | reverse complement strand
TTCAGTCGGGCCTTGCCTGACCTCCGTCACCTTAGTGAGGTTGGTCGGTTTCCTCGCAGCAGCCCTTAGTCCCCTGAGTAGGACCTGGCGATACTGGTTAAGTGCTTCCTCTCCCCTCTGGGAGTTGGGGTCCCACTCGGGACGGGACGAGGGAAATTGCTCCTCAATCTCTCTCTCGTTGGTGCTAATCTCTCCCCTATGATCCCGAACCTGCTTTCTTCCTTCCGCCTTAATCCGCTCTCGCTCCTCAGTGGTGAAAAGGATTCGGAGGAGCTGCTGGCAATCGTCCCAAGTGGGTTGGTGGGTATAAAATACCGATTCCAGCAAAGTAATCACCCCCTCTGGGTCTTCAGAGAAAGGGGGGTTCTGGTTCTTCCAGTTATAGAGGTCAGAGGTGGTGAAGGGCACATAAGCACGAAGCTGTGACCCCGCCCCATCTCTCTCTCCTGTTTCTCTCAGGGGGTAAAATCCTGCCACCTGGGCTTCCCCAGGTGCCCCAAACTCAGCTCCACTCCTTGTGTGGTGAGGGCTGGTTACCGTGGAGTCTGGCTGGGATTCTCTGGGCGCCCCGGCTCCCTGGGCTGGTCCGGCAGACCCCGCCGGGGCCCGATAAGGAGGGGGCGCCCCTCTCCTTCTACCCTGGCTAGGACTCTCCGGGGCCGAAGGGAGGACTGGGGGCTTCTTAGGCTCCTTCTGAGTGCCCCTTGCCACAAAAATCTTGGCCTTATTCTTACCCCGGTTTCGTCCGGGAAGGAGACAACCACAATCTTTCAAATAGGAGGGCTTATCAACAAGAATGTCAATCCAAGTGTCGATATACGGTATTTGGTCTGGATGGCCGGGGTTCCCATAACAAACGGCTCTCACTGCCCCTGCCGGGCCCATGTCCAAGGTACCCGCGTCCGGCCAGCCGACCCCGAAGGTGGGCCATTCCAATTCACAAAATTTTCTTAAGTCATAGGCATTTACAGTTGCCCCATACCCCCCTGCTCTGGTCTGAAAATCCGAAAAGTTTCTAAGTAGACATTCAAGGGGGCTCAATGAGCCCTTGGAACCGCCCTGTCCCATCTTGGCCGAGAGGGAGAGGACGGTTAACAAACAAATGGCAAACACAACAATCCCTACGCAAGCGCGATCGCGGGCGCAAGAGAGACTCTGGATGAAAGACCCTACTGCCGCTGGAGGTCCCAGCAGGGGCATAAGAATTGTCCCCCGGGGACCAGACGAGGGTTGCGACAGAGTTCACAGATAGCAACCAGGAGACCAATAAACAAAGCCGCTCCTAGAAGCAATAGCCACACATACCAAATCATACTCACAGCCGCACACACACACCGAAACAGAACTAAGACTCAGCCGCACACACACACGGAAACAGAACTAAGACTCCGGTCGGGGCGTCCCCCTCCCGAGTCGGGTCAGGAACTTAAGGCGACGTCTCACCGTTCCTAGACCTCCAAAAGCTCGCGAGCAACCAGAAACAGAGAACAGAAAGTAATCCAGACTTACCGGCGCCGTGCAGGAACCACTAGCCGAATTGTGGTCAGGCGTCTGTCTACTAGGGGGACTCTAACCCCCCGTAACGGGCGGATCTCGCTGGGGCCTCCAAATGTTGTGCCGAATGAGACCACCCACGAGACAGACAACCACGACACAGAGAATTTGGTGGAATCAGACCCTCTTCTGCCAATTGGTGAGGGAGATTTTATTAGCAGATTCGAATCTGGGCTGCCACCCCGGTTCATCCGAGAGCAACAAGCCTTGCGGTTGCACGCATTAACTAAGAGCAACAGCCCTCATCCTTGAACATTCTGTTACTTTCTGATAAGATAAGACATCCTGTTGCTGAGCTGGCCCAGCTGCATTGGTCAAGGCTCCTGATAAGACATCTTGTCCTACAATTGCATGGACATTTACTCTTTTTATTGAGAAGTGTTCTCTCTGCTCCATCCTGAAGTGCACACATTCATTACCCCACAGAGAAGTATACAACAACCTTTCCAGTGGTGCAGAATCTGGACAATCATAAGAAAACTTGAGGGGAAGCTGTCTAATGAAAAAATGCCACTGTCAATCATTCTTTAAAACAAAAAAATGCAAAGTAGAATAAGGGTATTTAAAAACTCCTATATCTTTCAGAGCTTCCTTTATAAAACACACAGTAATATTTTATCAATTTTATATAAATGCACATGAGAAATTTGAGAAAGATGGGCCCATGGCCTTCAGAAAGTAGCATGGAGAATTTAGTGCACAATATCATACTGTTATTGTAAATATGTGTCCTGTTTTGAGGAAATTTACAGTTAACTTAAAAAGTTATTTTGTGTGTGTGTTGCTCATTTGGTTTCCTTTGCCTTCTGTAAAGACTCAACTCAACTGGACTCGTGGAATTAAGATTGGTTCTACAAGCACAGGGTCTGAAATTTCACAAAATAAGCAAGCAGTACTTGCCTCCTCTCTTTCCACAAAGGACAATGGGGTGTTGCAGTAGCCATTCAATTGAGTTTTCCCTCAGGGAAGGGCGTTTGAGATGAAAGATAGTGTTGCAAATTTCAGCAACCAATTTGAGTAGGAAGTTCTTTGACATACTCAGGAGTACTTTTGTTGACGAAGGTGACAGTGTCTTTCCAAAAAATAATTAGCATTTTCTGGAAGATCAAAGTTTAACAACATTAAAAACATTTTCTTGAATATGTTTTTACCACATTCCATTTCAACTTTTAATTAATATTAATATCAGTAGTGTTATTATGCGCTAGTTCAGTGTTAGAGTGAGATAAAAGTATATTATTTTCATTAAAATGACATCATGGCATTAATTTTTTCTTTTAAAAAGACTAATTTCAAGTATTATTTTAGAAGCATAGAGATGACAAACTTGGACAAAAACCTTGTTTTTAAAATCAGATTTTAAATGGAATGTTTAAAATGAAGAGGTGGCTCATTTGGTGTCACTACAGGGTCTGGATGTGCAAGTCACATAATTGGTTCAACAGGGTATCCCTAAACTTCTTTGTATCAAAGTAAGGTACATAGGAAACTCCTGCTCTACAGCAATCACTTCCAAGTTTTGTTATGCAGATTGCGGATTTAGATTTACTGCAAAGCAGCATCTGGAGTTCTTGCTTTTACAGATACCTACACGACACAGACCTGACTTTGGAAGTAGCTATTGACTTTCTGTAGCCTCAGCAGTTTCCTATTGATCTTGAGGCAACTCAATTACCCACACCTGGAAGAGGCAATGAATTTGAATAGTGTTCATGGCTCTTTTTATACATCTTTTTTTCCCTTTTGTGAAGGGCAATGACTCACGCTTTAGAAAATGAATCAGTGTTAAGGAGATTCTTCTTCTTTTGAAGGTAACAGAAAAGAATCTTTAAAATAAACTACTTGCTATTTCAGAGTAGAGATTATTTATGAATACTTTTTCTTTCAATTTTTATAGTCTAAATAATTAAAGCTTTTATTTTAAATATGGGCTAGTTAAACGTTAAACCTCAAGTAGTTGAGATGTATAAAGAGCGATTCCTATCCCTCCTACCCAAATTAAAAATAGAAGAAACATATCCAGAGGAAAGAAGAGACATATTATTGGACAATTAAATTATTTTATATTGAACAATGAGTAGGTGATTTTATACATATACTCATATACATGTCTGTAAATGAGTATGTGTATACACCTCCCCGCCCCCCCCCCCACGCCACACACACATAACTATAATATTTCAGAGGTGAAAAAACTTGAGAGTTAGCTTTCTCATAACTAATCTGGTGGGGGCTTCCCCAGATACTATTAACGCGAAGTCTGGACATTCACTTAACACTAGGATTTGAGCAATTCCAGGGCTCCTGGAAGAAATTAGGATAATTACCACACTATCTCAAAAGCATTGCTTTGAAGAGTAAATTACATAATGTATACAAATGCCTTATCCTAGTGCCTGGAACTAATTAAATAAATACATTATTAAAAAGTTTAACTTGATTATTTAACAAGTAAAGTGAGTAAAGTGAAGCACAGTATTGTTAAATTATTTAATTAAGGTAACCAAGCTAATTAACAACAAAACTGGGATTAGGGATACTGCTTCTAGAATATTGACATTTATCATTTTAAATAGAAGTACCTTTAATTCTCCTATTATTGTCTTTAGATACTTTTCAAGCTAAGCACTGTGCATATTTATTGAGTTCCTCTTCTGTTCAAAGCATTGACCTAAACACTGTGGGATATATATTCACAAATCAACACTCTCATTGAGCTTATTATGTAATTTAAAAAAGAGAAGAATATAAGACGAGTATTATAAAATAGACCCAAGATCTTATAAGAGGAAAGATGAGTTTAAGTTAAAGGCCATTGGAAAAGATTTCCCAGGTGAATTGTCATTGAGATGTATTTTTTAAATGGATTTAATGGATTTATCTTCTCCTTGACTAAAGCTTCTAATCATTTATTGGGCTACTTGCACTTCCTCCTATGAATATGTTATTTGTGTACAGCTCTGCTTTCACTCACACTACCTCTTATGCCTTTTTGTTGTTGCCAAAAGTATTTCATATCACTTTGGAGATATAATCACCCAGTAGTTTCAGTGTTTAAAAGCTACAATCATATCTTGTTGTAAAAACATTAAAAAAAACAAAAAGTAACTAATAAAAGTGAGTGGTCTGCAAAGTGTTTTTTAGGTTTTTATTTGATCTTATCTTTGCACCATTTTTATGAAATCCACATAAAGATAATAGCCCTTTATCTAAATTACCTGTCCTTATGTATGAAAAATTTCCTGTTTTCATAACAATAATTTGAAAAATAAGAAGGCTTCTCATAATGTATAATTAACTTTTTAATTGTTCTTTACATCTTAGCTCTGCTTTAACCTTCCATCCATATCACTTCACTCCCATAGCTCATGGGGACATTGAGGAGTTCTATCACTTTGAGTCACTGTGCTTGCCACAGTGAATGGTTGTCATACGTATTTTCTTTTTCTTCCCATAATAGAAAGTGAGCTATTAAAAGTCTGAATTTGTATTCTTTACATTCGACATTTAATAACGGTTTTCTGATTGGATCAATCAAATAGAACTATTTTACAAGGAGAATGCACCCTGTATAGCTGAAGCACAAAGTAGAATATATATATACTCTATATATATATCAGGAGTTCTCAAGGAAACAATTTACACATTATCTTGAGAAGGGACATAGAAAACTACATACAATAGGGACTGTCCTGAGGTAGGATAAAAGGAAGGCTGAAATATGAAGGAATTAAAGAGCTAGTAAGAAAGTCATTAAAATGATGTGCTTATTTTAATTTTCTCATTTAATTTTAATATTCCTGTTTGTTCAACATGCTTGGATGAATAATATTATTTAAGCTCATTTTATAAATTTGGAGAGAAAAGATCAGTAATAATTATAAAGAAAATTAAAAAATATATATAATTCATTTTAAAAGAAAATCTCTAAAGAAGCTTTGAATAAAAGCTATGATGCCCTCTGGTGTACATTTTAAAACCACTGTAATACATCTTACGTGTATTCTTTAAGTACTAATTGCCAAAAAATATTTTTATTAACAATACACAACAATTCACAATATATTTTATTTCAAAAGACCCAAATACTAACATAAAGATATTAATAATTTATTAGAATGTAAGTGCAAATTAGCCTATGGTAGTCATTTTTGTTTGTGGGGCAGGGTAGTAATTTCTGAACAAAATGCCAAAGCCTTAAATTCTCTGCGAGCATGTCTGCAACTCATCATAGCATTATGAATAAGCATGACTGGAAGAGTATGCAGATTTCCTAATAGAAAACTCATGAATGTTTTAACACCCAGGGGTTCAAATTACAATAAAGAGACAGCGCCTGTCACTGGAGGCAAACTACAAGTTCTCCTTTGCAATCCCCTGAGCATTAAAATTACCAACAATTTAGCTTTTATACTTGCAAATAGTCTCCCACAACACCCATGTGTATACATATCTCACACAGGGTCACATGTCGGACAGTTGCCTTACATGACACTTGTTAATATTTTTAGGTACTATTTTTCCAATATATTATCAAAATATTTTTTTCCAAAGAAACATAGGATAATTTCCTGTATTTTATTAAATTATGAAAGGGGAAATTACATGGCTACATCTAATCATTACAATTGATCTCCAATATGATATGGCCATTCCATTACAGTAAAATATTCTATGTAGCAGAAATGCAGGCGTGACTTCTACATTAATGCTTTTATACCAACATTTCCATTCGTGTACCTATTGGCATATTTTCACTAGAAAATAAAGAAAAAGATTGAACCAAATACTCTGCAGGAACTTTGTGGTGTGCTTACTCATTACATTTATCTATTTCAGAAAATGCAAGGGCTGGCCAGGCTTATGGTCTGATTACAGTACCTCCAATGTTTTTAATATTCACATGCAGCTCTCCTGACCAAAGCTTCTTACTCTAGAGACACATGGTAAAAGAGAAGTTTCCTGGATGGAGACTGGTACCCAGCCTCTCACCAACTCATAGCTCATTGGTATGAAAGTGCGTATATAAGAATCCAGAAGTCAGCAGAAGCCCTGAGTTCCAAAAGAGAAGACCTGCAGAGCAGTAAAGCAAAGACATTAACACATGTAGTTTATAGGGATGCTAGGATGGCTCAGAGGGTTGGGCATTCACCTTGCAGTCCTGGGGTCTGAGGATCGAATCCCAGCCCCAGCCTGTGTGGATCCATATGCTGAACTGGAGTGTGGCCCTCAGTTTGTTTCTTGCCAGGGCAAGTTTCCCATGTGGGAGGCCCCCACCTGGTTCCCACCCTGTGCACCCCCACCTGTGTGGAATGAAACCATGTTGAAGACTAATGATGCACAACTATGGAGACTGCTCTGGGCCCTCCCCCTTCTCTGTCTGTCTCTGTCTTTCTTCCCCTTCTCTCTGTCTCTTTCTATCTCTGTTTCTCTCTCTGTCAAAAACAATAAAATGAATCCTAAAAAAAGAAAAATTCTTGTCGCTTAAACATCTCAGAAGCATTGTAATTAACAGGAAAAGTGTCTCCTCACAAAGGAAATCAATCTCTGAAGTTGCAATAGGACATTAAGCTTCTAGAATATGACACTTTTCCATCAAAACAACTTCTGCTCTCTGATTCCTGGCTTACTGTCCTCCATAAACTCTCATTACCTGAAGTTCTTAATACCTTAGCAACATCTATTCTCTAAAACCTAAAATGTCTAGTTGGAATACTTCACTATACTCTAGCAGCTTCATTATTTGTGCATCACATATTTAATAGTGGCATTTCCAAAGACTGTTCATTACGATGAAGGGGAAAAAGAGAATAGAGAATTTAAAATATTAGAAAATTAATTCTGTGAGGAATAAAATTGATGACTATTTTACATTTGAAATAGAGGACATAAAGTTTTAAAACCTACAGTGCTGCTAAATGTACTGAATATAATGGAAATAAAGAATAGCAATTAGAAATTAACCCATATATTTCATAAATAGTTTTAAAGCTACTCTGATAACCAGGATCATTGTATTAGCCTCCAGAAATTAAAATATTATGAGATGATATTCTTCATTTAAAAAAACCACATATTAGTGGAACAATGTCAATACTGAGGTATATAAAACGTAGAAATAATTAATGAAGATAACAAAGGTACAACAGAAAAAAATCTTGATGTCAAAGTTAAATAAATAAAATTGCATATGAAGTATAAGAAGGATATAAACTAAACTTCACTCAGAAAGTTTCCATATACAAAAGAAAATATAAATAATTGAATATATAATTGTATATGCAATATGTTGATATTCATAAAAGCAGAAATGTATAATTTATACGTAAATAAGTGTGCAGATATGAGTGCTAGATATATGTGTGAACACACATACACAATTCTCTCAAAGGGAACTCCTGGTAACAATGGCTTAATATCATTTGAATGAAAGAATATCATTTGAATGAAAGAATAGTTATCTGGCCTCACGCACTAATTGCCAGATATTTTTCATTTCTGACAAATTCTTATAATCATAAATCTTCTTGAAAATATAGACTAAGAAGCATAACTTTCTCTGGTTGTTTACCGTACAGATAGCTATACTACCCTAACATTAAAGAATACCAACATTCAAGTTAATCTGCCGACAAGTAAAGAAAGAGATCCAGAAGGAAGTTAACAAAAGTACGAGTATTATAAATTAACAGTAACACTTTTCTCATTTAATCATAATTCTATGTGCAAGGCAATTCGTTGATGGTCAATTGTTAACATTTACCAAATGTACATATTAATGTTTTTATGTGCGACCTACTCTCCATTTCATATAGTAATTCCCATATATATTAAATAGAATCTGGAGTTTTCTCACACTAAGTTGAGAAGCCAGTGACTTAAAATAGTTTTCCTCTTATATGTCTTAAAAAAAAAAAAAAAATCTTGGCCTTTTGAGCTGCCTCTTCTAACTCAAGACCTGCTTCTACTTCTTGTACTTTCTATACTTTTCCTTTTAATAAACTTTTCTTGAAAAGAAAGAAAGAAAGAAAGAAAGACAGACAAATCTTGATTTAAATATATGTTTGTACATGTGCGTACATGTATGTCTGTGTGCAACAGTTAAACAGGTCCACATTACATCACTCTTTAGTAGGAAATCAAAGATTTTGTTGCTTAGAAATGATAGTCAAGTTGAAAATGTTCAGCCATAACGCTTGTAAAACTACAAGGCATGCTGTGTCATGTGTATTCCCTCTTGTTTAGCCAGAATGAGAAATGTAGTTATATAGACTGACTATATTGTTAAAAATGATTTGGGTAGATACCCAGAAGGGGAATTGTTGGGTCATATGATAGGTAACTATTCAAATTTTTTTTAGGTAACTTCATACATTTTACATTCCCAATAGCAGTGTATGAGGGTTCCTTTTTCTCCACAGCCTTTCCAACACTTGTTATTCTTTGTCTTGTTGATTAAAGTTATTCTAACAACTGTGAAGTGGTATCTCATTGTGGTTTTGATTTGCATTTTCCTAATAGCTAGTGAATTTGAGCATTTTTTTTCATAAATCTATTGACCATTTGTATGCCTTCATAAAAAAATTGTCTGTTCAGTCTTCTGCCCATTTTTCAAATAGATTGCTTGTATTTTGTTGTTGAGTCGTATGAGTTCTTCATATATTTTAGATATTAACCCCTTATCATAATCATTATTAGCAAATATTTTTGTCTATTTAGTAGGCTGCCTCTTTGCTCTGTTGATGGTTTCTTTTGCTCTGCAGAAGTTATTTATTTGATATAGTCCTATTAATTTATTTTTGTTTTTACATTCCTTGTCTTTGTCAGAAATCACCTATTCATATATTTGTTGGTTTATTTCTGGGATTTTTTGTTTGTTTGTTTGTTTCATTCATCTGTGTGTCTGTTTTTCTGCCAATACTGAGCTGTTTTGAAAATCTTTGTCCAGAAAGAAGTACGTATTCTAATGTTTATTGCAACACTGTTCATGGTGGCCAAGTCATAGAAAAAACCAAAGTGTCCTTTGATAGATGCCTAGATAAAGAAGTTGTGATACATTTTCACAATGGAATATGACTCAGCCATAAAAAAATACAAATGAAACCTTACCATTTGTGACAACAGGAATGAAACTTGAGAACATCATGCTAAGTGAAATAAGCCAGACAGAAAAAAGGAAGAACCATAAGAGTTCACTCATACGTGGAATGTAAAACTGAAAGCAGCAAAGACACAAAAACTCATGAACACAGTCAATAGTTTACTAGTTAGCTGTGGGCAAGTGGAGAGGGCTGTGGGAGAGGGAAGAGGAGGCATCATATATATGATAATGGAAAGACAACTGACTCTGGGTGGTGAAAACATAATGCAACACATAGACAATGTACTGTAAAATTGTATACCTGGAACTTATGTAATTTTTAACTAATATCACCCAAATAAATTTAACAAAATAAAATAAAAATAAATAAAAATAAAACATGCTAGTTAGTGTAGAATCCCTCAGGTTTCTGGGCCATTATAAATTCCTACGATTTTTTACTAAATTTTTTTTTCTGTACTCTACTTCAGATGAACCGAACAAAATTTCCCAAGAAGAAACTGTGATTCTGTGTTTGTAATAATTTCTCCAGGTAAATTTGAGAAACATTTTTTTAAGGGATAGAAGAAATCACTTGGTAAGTTTTATAGATGCAGATTTGTGGACTTTGTTGCAAATATACCTGCTTAAGAAACTCTTTTAAAGACTTCCCACATCAAATGTGTCTGCATTTTCTGGGGCTATGACCCTGATTATCTTTTGTAGAGGTTAAGTTAAAAAATGTTCTGGTAAACAAAAAACTAAATTTGCCTTGCTTAGAATCCTAACAGTTGTTTTTTTTGTTTGTTTTGTTTTCACTACCTGACTTACATTTTATCATTGTGCTTTTAATCTATTTTCTGGTCTACATTGCTGTCACAGTTATCTTTTTAAAATCTAAGCAGCTCAATTAGTTCTTTTCTTATTAATGTCTAAGGATTCTCAAAGTGTACACAAGAAAGTCCAAACACCTTCATTTTTGTTCAATAATCAACTAATTATTTCTTTCTTTCGTCAAAGACTTATTAAATATTTATATATGCTGAGTGTTACATATTGACTATTAAACATAAAGACCAAGCTTATCTTTTCACTTTTTCCATTCTAATGGCAAGATACACATTACCAGTTAAACAACACCAGCATATATTTATATAGAAAGAGAGCATTATTTTCATGATTCACTGGATAGCAGTAACCAACCCAATTACAGGCAAGGCGTCTTAAGTCCATTGAACTTTAAGAAGCCCCTAAATGTTTAAGATTGTGACAAAGTTAACCTATAAAATTAAAGGCAAACATGTGCATATATGAATGTTCACAGTTTTTGAGGGAAAATATCCATTGATTTGATCAAATTGATCAGTGTTCACTGATTCCCAAAAGTTAAATAATTATCTTATGAAAGATGTATCTTGCAAATTCAAATGATTTCAGTCCCAGTCAAAGAATGTATTAGTTTCCTATTGCCACTGTAAAAAATTGCCCAGAAATTTAGTAAATTAAAACAACCCAAATTTATTTTCCTATATTTCTAGAGGCCAGACAACTAAGATCTGTTCTACTGGACAAAAGTCAAGGTGTTAGCTGGGTCGATTCCTTCTTTAGGCTCCAGAGAGAATCCGTTTCCTTGTTATTTACTAGATTCTAGAGATTACCTACTTTCCTTGGCTTGTGGCTCCTTCTTTATCTTCAAAGCACATCACTTAAATCACTTGTTTCTGTTGTCACCACTCCTAGGATCCACCTTAATCTTCTGCTTCTGTCTTATGAGAACCCTTATTATTACTCATACATTTAGATTTTTAAGAACCTACTTGGATAATCAAAGATAATTTTCTCCATCTCAAGATTTTTTAGTTACATCTTCAATATCTTCTTTGATATATAAGTAACATTAACAGATTCTGGCGATTAGCATGTGGACATCTTGGAGGGCCATTACTCATTTTAGGAAAGTATTTAAGAAAGGTTATCAGGTTATGTGTAATGTAACCTCTGAAATCATAAATTCTAGGTGATCATCTCCTCCTGTAGACATAAAGTTGCCCAGTCCCTTTGTATAGAGATGTTTACGTAGTGCAATATAGTTTATATGAGGGGTTGGCAACTTTCTCTGTGAAGTAACTATTTTTGACTTGGTATTGTAATATTCAACTCTGCCATTGCACTGAGAAAGCAAACATAGGCAATAAGTTAACAAATGGGCAGAGATATGTTTCAATAAGATTTTACTTTAGAAAATATGCAGTGAACAGGATTTGGCCTATAGTCTAGAGTTGGTTGAATTCTGATTTAGACAAATACAAACATACAGTATTAGGCATTTATTGATTACTTATTTTAAGTGAGCTTGTCTGAAAACAAGTTGTAGCTTGTTGAATAACCTAGTGTGGGCACACAAACCAAACATGGGTTCTAGTACCATTTTTCTCATTTATAAACATCATACAATTAAATTAATTAATCTGTGTAAACAACCACATCTGTAAATTAGTCACATTTTCTCAATTGGTATGCTTGTAAGATGTGACACTGTGTGTGAGGCACACGACCTCATGATTGGCACATATTAAGCACTTAATAAATGTGATTTTATATTATGTCCACAAAAAGATTCTGGGGTATCATTATTTTGCTTGACTATAGAGATATACCTACAGACTTAATTTTAAAAAATGAAATAAATGTATATTAATTTAAATATGGACCAATATTAGTATTAAGATAAGTCACTTAATATTTACCCATATATCTGAGATCTTGAGTGAGTTCAAAACATTGCTTCATAATTATTAGAAAGAAAATTAAAAGCTAAAATTTTCTACTGATATTTATTATAATATTAAAATAATGTATACAAGGGCTGTCCAGAAAAAATAAAACTCAGCCATAACTGTCTATATTTTTTATATTATATGTCTGGATACTTTCTGGATATATATATATATTTTGTTGTTGTTGTTGATGTTGTTCTATATATATAGTTTTTTCATATATATGGGAGAAAATCCATTCATTGTCAATATAACAAGAACAGTTTGCCCAACATCGATGTAACCTGGAAGCCAAGGCAAGTGGACTAAAATGTGCATGTGTGAACAATGACAACTTCACTGTGCTAGTCAGTGGGGGCACTAGACCCCTTGAGTGAAAATATGTACTGGGTGGCTGTCACATTTAAAATGACTGAGTAAAGCAAAGAATCTGCAACAAATTTTGTGTTAAGCGTGAACATTCCTCCATGGAAACTATTTGGATGATTCACAAGGCTTTCCTGGATGATGCAATGAGTGTTGTGAAAATAAATGTGTGGCACAAATGCTCCAAAGTTGGTCAAGAATCTGTTGAAAGTGACCCATGTTCTGGAAGACCTGCAGCAAGCGGAGCATCTGAGAATGTGGAACATGTACTGGCTACAAGCAACAAAGATGCCTAACTTTGAAAAGGAGTGAGGCATCATGTTCCTACATACTGTATAGTTCTTGGATTTTGTATCTTCTTTAATAATTGCCTCTAGGTTTCATATTATATGGTTGAATACTTTCTGGGCAGAGCTTCTATATGTGATTTAAGAATAATTGAATTTTAAAGTGCATATACACTTAACCAAACACCCCAAATTTACAATTGTGTATGTTTTTAATGCTCAAGAAGTACCAATGATGTTATGATCAATGAACTTGGCAATTCAGTTAAAGTCATATTATTTTTCATCTTATGATTGTGAAACCTTTATAGATACTTTACAGGAAGGATTCTATTTGCGTTAGACAGTGCTAATTGATTATTTAGTATTTTCATATGTACTCTTCTAAATCAAATTTCAGAATTCAATTATTCAAATTATGGTAGTATTCATGTGAGAGTACATTTTATATAGCACCAAAT
>PVKE010042986.1:0-13540 GCA_004027555.1 Craseonycteris thonglongyai | reverse complement strand
GAACAGTGCTTGGCCATTATAAACACTACTTAATAGTGTGCTATTTATTATGACCTGAATTGGTTAAACAAATTCTCTGATTATAAAATATAAGTTCAACAATTTGTTTGTATACACAAACGTTTTTTTCCTAATAATTTATGAACATTTTAGTCAGATTAAGATATAGAATGGGAAAATTAGACATTTAGATCAACAATGTTCCTTTCAATAGAAGGGTTTTGATATTATAATTTATATTTATCAAGCTATTCTAAACAAGTAATCTATCTTGTAGTTACAGATATTGCCTAAGGAATAGAAATAGAAAAACATCCAAGAATACTAAATAGTTCTATAATGTCTTCTCTTATTGGAACTAATGCCAACAAATACTGAGTAAATATATGGAAACTGATTAGAAATTGTGGGGGATTAAAAATATCAGACATGGTCCTTTAAAAAAAAAAAGGCATAAAATGATGGAAGGAAAGACTAGTAAAGTGACTGCAAATCATGTTCAGAAAAGTGAAGAATGGTTTACTATTGACCAAATGTATTACAGAAAAATAGAGAAAAGAGAAATTAATTGTAGCTTAATATCCACAGCAGAGATCTCACATTATTGAGTATTTAGTCCTCTGCCTACTTAGACCATGATCTGTGATCAATGGCTGCTATGTTTCACAGTGCTTTAAAACATCAGGAACAGCCTAACACCGTGTTAAGTTAATGTACCTGGTAAGCATTTGTAGGTGGAAAATACAGTAGCCCATCTACATAGTATAGAGCAAACTGAACATGAATATAAAGCAAATATGACAGTTTAGATGCAATTCATACAACTAGCACATACATACATAAATACATTCACAGTAAGAAATTACACTCCATTTTGTTTAAAATTTTATCTCCTGGTTGTTTCTGTTGTACATAGCACAAGTCAGAACAGTGATAGCTAGGTAAGTAAAATGGAAAAATGCTAAGGTCATTACAAATAAACTATTACAAAAATGCATATAAATCAAAATACATATGGCTGTGATTTTAGTTTTAATTTAATTATTAAGGCTCCTGTACTCAATATACGATAGAGGATACCCTCTCAATGAAAACAGGAAGACATTTATTTTTGACTAGAGAAAAATCACCAATTACCTTATGTACTTTAGCAACTTTATGGTGATTTAAATGTCCTTGTCTTTCTGCTTTTTCACAAGATAAGAAATATATTAGCAAGTAGGAGGAATAGGCAAGAAATTTCTCTATGAAAGTAGCTACTTGAAAGCAATTAAACACCTGCCTGATTGAGTGGGAAGCAAATACTTTTCTCCTACTAGGGTTACAGTGGGATGAGTAGATGTGAGAGAGACCTGGAATAAAGTGATTGTACAGAAGGTTGGAAGACACAAAAAGGGAAATTCTGAAGGTTCAAGGGTGTGGTGTAGCAGAGAAGAGTCCGCTAAATACCATAAGGGTAAGATGACAATATTCAAATAGTGAAATCAGCTGAATATTTATGCCAACGAGTAAGCAGGTGAATCCACAATTTTGAAGGTCAGATTTAATATCAGTGACATTAAAAAAGACAAGATAGTAATCTCAGTTTTTCTCTCAGGGCAGTTTATTTTTTGTCTCATATTTATGCTTTGTAATATTTGTGATTAGGCAAAAGCATGAAAGTGTGAGTATGTGTGCTAGAG
This sequence comes from Craseonycteris thonglongyai, assembly GCA_004027555.1. Classification (NCBI taxonomy): domain Eukaryota; kingdom Metazoa; phylum Chordata; class Mammalia; order Chiroptera; family Craseonycteridae; genus Craseonycteris; species Craseonycteris thonglongyai. The sequence goes on along the minus strand of PVKE010042986.1, from coordinate 11,858 downwards.
GAGAAAAGAATACAGAAAACACAGCATAACCTTCCAAATGTAGTGGCTTAGAGCCACACTTTTCATCTGTTTCAAGTTAGAAAGAAGATAAACAAACTACAGATAAATGTTGTAAAAAAAAAAAAAGCCAGGTATAATTTAATAAGGAGCTCTGAAGTAGATTTATGAAAATCCTGAAATAACAAGGGTGATTTCGAAAGATCTATTTTACTGAAGCCTGAACACAAATCTGTGTGCTTTATTACTTTAAACAAGGAATAACAATAGTAAGAACTCTAAGGAATTGGATAAAGTTATTAAGCCATTGTCTTTCAGCTCAAGTCTATCCTCTGGGCTCTTCCTTTGTGATGTTGGGGCTGCAAACTAGATTTCTCCTTTCCTTCTTGTTTCCCCGCCAGTAAGAGATCAGAAGGCAAGACGAGGCAGGAGGCTTTACTAATTCCTGTTTGCTTTCAGCTCCTGTCAGCCTTGATAGGAGCACAACATCCCCCAGCAGCAGCCCTGAGCTCTATCTATAGCATTTAGTGCTAGAAAACTAGCAGAACCTTTCTCATCACGTACCCTCTGAAATGCCAGGTCCAGACAGGCAGTTGGCTATTTCCAGACACCTGGACCTCAACCTTGCAGGGACTTGTTTCCATGGTCTAGGTTCCTGAAACAGCAACATTTCCCTAACCCACACTTGGTGGTTCAACTGCCTCCTGCAGCTATGTATTGACTTGGTGTTACCCTCTAGATTTGTTTGGTGTTCTTACACTTGTTTAACCAGTTCTTTATATTAAATTCCCTCTGTCGAAGGCATTTCTGCTTACATGTGGGGAAAAAATAGATAAATAACATTTTTAAAATTTCAGAAGACCCCCGGAGTCAAGAATCCAACATAGGGGATGCAAGAATGGCTCAGTGGGTTGAACAACTTGTCCTGCATTGCTGGGGTCCAAGGATAGAATCCTGGCCTTGGCCTGTGCAGACCCATGTGCTGAACTGGAGTGTGCCACCAGTTCGATTTTCACCAGTGTGAGCCACCTATATGAGAGCCCCCTGGCTGGTTCCTGTCCTACACAGACCCATGCCCACCTGTAGAATGAAACTACGGTATGTAGAAAATTAATGATGTGCAACTATGGAGACTGCTCCGGGCCCTCTCCCTTCACTCTGTCTCTGTCTCTGTCAAAAACAATTAAAAAATCTAACATAAGAAGAACTAGAAACTACAAAGGGCAAGGTCAATAATGTGCCTTTTTTAAAATGATAAATATCTGAGATCCAGGGTATTTGAAAAAAAATATGTAGATATAGATATAGATATAGATATAGATATAGATAGTTCTTGTTTGTGCTTAATCAGTGAATGACATTTCTACATTGAGGTAAGCCAAATGTCCAAAAGCCTATTAACAGCTTTCAAGATTCGTTTATTTCAGTTACTACACTTTTAAGCTGCAAGCTCATTTCTCAAATAAGAAGACTCAATAGATGTCAGTGGTGAGGGGATCTAAAATTCATTTCAAAATTTATGACTTCTGTTTCAAGCATGAGAGATGATTTCTGAAGCCAAATGGTAGGGGAAAATAATATTTATGTAGGAAAGATACAATCTGACTGAGAAGAATGTTTATATTCTTTATAATACTAACTCTGATAGAATAAATATATTTAAATATCACCATGATTTTTCTAATTTGTAACAATTGTTCTACTTGAACATCGTGTATAATTTTTCTAGTTCTAATTGTACTTAGATTCTCAGACTACCCTTCATTATGTCTAATAAATATTGTTATTAACTGTTTCCAGTAAATTTTTGCATAACTAAAATATTCAGCTATATGTAAATTTTATCTAGCACAAAGAAAGTTGTTACCATACATTTATATATTTTTGTTTTTTAATAAACTTTTTCTGAGTCATTTAAAGAGTACAATGATTTAGGAAACAAAATTAACTTCATTCATTCGTAAGACAATCATAATAGTGGAGTTAGAATAAATATTTTCATTTGAGGAAGTCAATATCAACATTATCTGTAGCATAATTAATAGTCATATACTTACTTAAAATAAATCTAGATTCCTGTTTCACTATTTTAGACATAACTCTTAGGCATTTTTGTTTTTGGTTATTAGCAGATCAACATTTTGAAACAAATGTCATCATTTTACCAACAGAACATTTAACACTTCTATGACATTTGGTTCTAGAAATTTGTACCTATTCTCCTTGGCAGCTAAGAGTGGAAATAATTTTAATGTACATTACAAATTTATTTGTCAGAGTTCATGAGACATAAAGAACAGAAGATTTTTCAACCAATTCTTTCTCACTTATAATTTTCTACATTTCAACTATTATTATGATGATCAAATATTCTATGAAGAGTGAAATGATTATTAAATTTTTAAATGAAATTTGAAAAATAAACAATATTACAAAATTTATTGCTCCTTGCACATTATTAGTTTTCCCCAGTTCTTCTTATGTGGTTTTTATTGAAGCCTACTCCTAAAACATATTTTCAGTAAAATTTATTTTTTCTCCTGTGAACTAAAGTGAAAAAAAAAATATGCTTAAAAAAAAAGACTAATTAAATACACCAAAATGTTAATGACATCTCTTCTTTCTGTTGTTGATATTTTTGGCCTTTCCTCTGTTTTCCAAGTTCTCTATAATAAATATGCATTACTGTTATTATCATGAAAATTCAATTAGTTAAAATGAATCTGTCTCATTAGTATAATGCTCATCTTGAATAATTGAATAAACTTGAATAATTTTCTGTTCCCTACTATTTTAAATGTATTTTTGCCTTAAAAAGGTTATGTTCTCTTTATCTGTATTACTTCATATCCTCTGAGATACAGACACCCAGAGTGGAATAAACATCAGGATTTTATTAGGAGAGATATCTATGCAAAAGGAAATAGGTAGAGCCAGTGAAGGCTAGCGCAGCTCTTAGAACTCAAAGCAAGGCCAACCCCAAGTAAAGAAGAAAGGAGAGATGGTTGGGTGCAGGTATTCTAGACTGCTAACCACTCTTAAAAGATTCAGAAAAGCCATTAGGGATTCCTGAAACTATTGGAAGATGAGGTAGACAAAGGTTTCCTGTGTCTTCCAGGTACAGATGTGTTTTAATATCTTTTCCATACTAAGTCATTGGTGGAAATAGCTTATGGGAGGTTTTTTCTCTTTTTTTCCAAAAACACAGGAATGGATGTAAGAGTACAGCAGCATGATAAATTACTGCATTCTTTGGTAAGCAATCTGTGATTGACATTATCATGAAGTTTACCATATAGCCATCATAGTTTCTTTCTCTAATCTAGGTCATTTTCATTAACTCACATATGGTTGACCCTTTTCATGGGTCTTTATTTTAAATTTTATTTCTGCTGAAGTAACGGTGTACATTCTTTGTTTTATTCATATTCAACCTTTCCTTGTCCACCAGACTCAAGGTCCTTGAAAACTTGCATTCAAATCTGATGTAATGTCTTATATTCTACATGATTCATAATGAAACAAAATATTTAGTGTTGCTTTGTGCTATTAACAATTAAATTGGTAATAAAAACAATACTTTTGAACTGTTATGTGGTTTTTAACTATTTCACGTATGTTATTTCACTGATTCCACTTCAAAAGCCCTGAAAAAAATATAAACAAAAAGGGAAACTGAACTTGAATTGACCCTATTTATGCATGAAGAAAGTTTAAGTGAGTTCAGACAGGCTAAGTGATTTTATAAGGTCAACCAGTTACATAACAATATAATTATGTATGGTTTATTATTATAGCTCCAGCTAATGTACAATTATATTGACCCTTCCTAACTGGAGGAAGAGTACCTTCCTTATGGGATGAAAAGCCATCAAACGTCTACAATACTGTGATAGTATCTGCAAATCTTTCATATCATCACTTCTGTGATGAAGGGAAAAGAAAAAGCAACATCAACAAAAACTTGTCATTGTTACTGACCTTTCACCAAATACGTATTACTTTTCTAAGGTTCAAACTGGAAGTTAGAGCCAGAATTATAATTTCTATTTTATGTGTTTCCATTGTATCAGATATTATTCTGTTCTATAGTACATTATAAGAAAATCTAGAATGATGTTCAGAATAGAGTATGTAGACAGAAGTGTTTTATAAACCAGTAAATATATAGAATGAAGTGTATTCTAAGGTACAGTGTTCATAGTTTTCCATAATATTTATATAGTTGCATTATAGATGGCCTATTATTGCACATTCAAATTCTTCTGATTGAACAGTTTTTATAAAAATACCTCAAATACAAAATAATGCCAGGGGATTAGGTTTAATCTTCTATATTAAATCCTACTTGTAATTGATTTATGGTCATAAATTGTAGCCTACATACAGGTATTCCTTTTGCAAACTATATCTTCTTTGACATTTAATGATAATTTTTCTTTATGTGCATAAGTGATTATTCCACAAGGATTATTATTATTTTAATGTTTTTTGACCTATAAAGTTTTCATTTTATAAACTTTTTTGGTATATTTATTTAGTTTTATAGACATTGTTTTGCATTTAATTTAATCTTGAAAGTAAATAGAATCTGTATTAACCACTAGTCACTTTATATTATTCTAAAATATGGAGTTCAGCATGCTAAAATATATTTTTTCATGTGTATTTTATTTTTTGTTGTTACTGTTTTCCACAGTAGGAAGTCTAAGCCTTTATTTATACGCCTGTAGTTGCCATAGAGGACTGACAGCTTGATTAAATATACAAGTCTAGGAATCACAATTTTCCTCATAATATTCTCTATATAATTCTTTAGATTTAAGACCAGTCTACTTTTTATCTTCTGCTGATGACTTTCTATCTCCTGTGACTGTAATTTGTTTCTACATATTAGAATTAAAAAAAAATTGCTTTGGTTAAGTAAAATGAACCTCTTTTATTAGTTTTGCTTAAAATATATTTCAAAAGCATTGATCCTTCCTAACAAAAGAAGGCTTGCCCTCCTTATGAAATGAAAAAGCAAGAAATTTCTATTATATAGCGAGAGTATCTGAAAGACTGAAAAATAATTAAAGATCTCTACTCTAAAGTTTAGAAAATTGTATTTAATATTTGTTCATGTTATTTTCTGGTCTATACAATTTTATTTTTCTTCTCAGTATTAAAAAAAATACTTCCTTTAAGTATAAATTCTCCCCCCTTGATATGTTTCTTTTTGCTTTCATTGTTTTTACCCTAATATCCTTTCCTCTTCACTTTGAGTGACATTAGATTTTATTTTATAATAATTTAATATACCACTATGCCAATTCTAACTTTATTATCTATTGGGTTACTTTAAATTATGTTTCATATTTTAGTGTTTTGCTTGCTTACTTTTCTCACCTATCTCACTTCCCATGGTAAACTGTTTTTCTGTTCCAATTTAATTTTTAAAATTCATAATGAGACAATATTAATTCTAAGAATAATTATTTTTTGTTAGGTTTGCATTTTTTTCTATTTACTCATTCTTGAAAAAGAAAAAGTTTTATCTGAACTTCAACTTTTCCAAACAAATATTGACATACATTGATTCTACTTATTGATCCTCATTATTTTTGATGTATCTCCTTCATCAACAACAACAACAGCAAAAATAGAATATTAATGTAAGTAGGCCACAGCCCATTTTAGATCTAATAACAGCATTATCTCTATTTGTATTGTTCTCTGTTTGGGTTTTTCTTTAGTTTCATTCCCTGTTTTTCAACTTCTCATTTAAGGTTATGGGGAAACTTGAATCACTATCATATATTTCACCTAGCCTGCTTTTTGTGTCCAGTTATTTCCAAAAGTTTCCTTTTTTGAATGGGGGAGAAAGAGTGAACTGGATACTTACCTTTCATCACATGTGTATGTAGGTAAAAAGCAGGGATGAATGCCCAGGCTTTGCTTGTTAAAGATTGAAAGTCTTTGAACCAAAAGAAAAAGCAAGTTGGATGGATTGAATGCCTTTTGTCTTCTTTCTGGACCACAGGTCTATTTTGTTTCACATGAAAATCCATGAATGGGTCACAGTTTGCATCACAAATTTAACCTCCTGGAATTTGAAGCTACTAGGACAATCCAACCCTGTTCTAGTGATGGGCTCTGGCAGTCTTTGTTTGGGGTAGAGATGTGGAAGCCCCACATTTTAGTTTTTGTAGGCATTTGGGTTAGAATTTAGAGGTTGCATCAGGCTGTCTGCCAGGATTCAATTTAAACTGAGCTCTAAATATTGCTTTTAAATGTAAAATCTCATAAAAATTGAAGTACCATATTCAATATTGAGCATAACAACTTTAAATGTTAATACAAAAACATTTAGTAGAATTTTCCTCACAAATCACAGGAGTGTAACATAGTGAATCCATTGTATTATTTGACCTAGATATCTGTTTAACTTAGATCAGCTTTTCAGAGGTAATGAATAAGCTTATCATTGCTGTCTCATCTTCCCCATAATCTTTTAAGGGACTAAGTAAGTAAGTAAGAGGCTTGACAGAAATATGCTACATCGTACGGTGGAAGGAGTAAATTGACTTTTTGTTACAATAGTGTTATTAATTAATTATACATAAAATCCTCTTTTGCTTTGCATTTTAAAATATTTAAATAAAAGTAAAAAGCATGTTATGTTGTGTTTTTCTTTTGTTCAACAGAACTCATAAAAATATAAACATTTTTGGTTAATGCTCATTTTTAAATATTTTTGTCTCTACAACTGTCAAAAGCAAATGAAACTGACTTCATGCCTATAATAAACACCACCCCCATGCCTTTTCTAGGACCCTGCAAAAATAACATTTTATAAATAAAATATACTTATAATTAAATTATTTTTCAGGCTTTTGAAAAATAAAGACCAAATGAATTGAAGAAACACAAAACTAAACAAAAAATAGATAGTTCTTATAAAACAAATAAACACAAAATGATTGTTTTGTATCTCATTTTTATTGCACTCCTTCTATTTTGCAAATGATTAGGCTTTTAAATACAGCATGTTGTTTTTTACTTGATGACATGAAAAGAAGATAAATGCATTAAAGAACACCTGGTTTAATTATTAAATAGAATATTTAATAAAGGTCTGAATCTGGAGAATGTAATATTAATAAAATTTTAATATAAGTCTTAGATTAAATGATTATGGCAGAACATTATGCATGCACAAAATGCAAAACACTTTTATTCAAATGTTAATACTTTTATTAACAGAAATGACAGTTTTGCAAAATGAATAGGACTGTATCAGATATAGTCTTTATTATTGTCCTTTTGTTCTTTTAAAACTGCTGGTAACCAGAATGGAGGGTGGGGATGTTTCTCAAGGAAATAAGTGAAGAATGAAGCCATGTTTCATGGCTATTCTGTTTGCTTTTTCCAACTAGTCTTTTTTTCACTCAGGTTTTATCTTCAGAATGGTTGTCTCCTTCATTATCATCAACTAACCCACTACCATTTAGCCACTACTTTTGTCTGTGATGTCCTGGAATCCCTTTTTTACTCAAAATTTGTTTTTATAGAAAAATCCATGTGTGCTTTTTACACGTTCTTTAAAATAATCTTATTATATAATGCATCTAGTTTAATTGCATAAGTCCACCTAATTATGTTTTTAGATAATTATGGAATAGGAGATGTAGCAAGTAAAAGTTTATATTCATAATCGTTAATACTATCAACATTTACCTTAAATATCATGTATCTTTCTGTCTTCCAGATACTCATTTTTATGAATATCTCAAAAGCTATTGAAATATTTAAAATTTTCAAGAGCTTTGTATGCATATCAGTAGACTTAAAATATTAAAGATGAGATTATTAGGTGTTCTGTTTTAATTTAAGTATGCCTTATGTAGAAATAAAGTGCCAGCTTACATTCTCCACCTAAGTGTGACACAGGTATTATTAATGATTTTTAGAGAGACTTTCCAGGTTCACCTGTGCAAAGCTGAATAATGGCTCCAGAAAAGCTATCCAAGTGGTGATCCCTGGCACCTGTAAAATTTAGTTTATATGACAGAAAAAGGGTTTTGCAGTTAGTCATGTACCACATAATGACTTATGATCAATGATGGATTGTATATATGACAGAGGTCCCAGATGGTATTAATAACAATGGAGTTGAAAAAAATTTTTTTTTCTTGTTTCCCCCAGAAAATCTGCAGAATAGACTGCAGTGAGAGCCAGGGAAGAACTGATGTTTTAGCTTGAGTCTGAAGGCAGATTGCTAACAGAATTTTCTCTTCCTTGGGGAACTTCAGTCTTTTTCTTACGGCTTTTGACTGTTTGACTGATTGTATGAGATCCACCCACATTATGGTAGGTCACCTGCTTTATTGGTTTACTGATTTAAATGTTAAAAATAACTTCAAAGCAACTTAAACTCACTTTAATAATATGTTCAATATAACTTCCAGATGTGTTTAACCAAATATCTGGATAGTATTGTCTAGCTGAATTGAAACATAAAATTAACCATCACAGAAGGCGATTTAACTCACAAGAGAGAGATTGGAAGGACCACAACCAAAGGAATGATGGCAGCCACCAGAGGCAATAAAGAAGCAAAGAACTGATTCTTTGCTAAGAGCCTTAGGGCAAGAGCATCTTTGCCATTCCTCTGACCTCAGCTCAGCGACACTGATTTGCACTATTGTAAGTCATGTCTGTGGAAGTAATTATTCCCAGATTGTTTGAATTAGGACTCAACGCAGACAACACAGATATGTGATCGATGAGTGTCTAATTGTCATGTACATACTCTCAAGAAATTATAAAAGTCCCACTTATCTAAAGAAAATGTAGTGATATTTGCTGAAAAAGCAGTATCCTTTGAAATGTGATTTTAACTTATTTCTCAGTGGAATGAATTCAATTTTCAAAATCATCTATTTTTATTTTGTAACTCATTGCAGTGTAAACAGAATGAGGGTCAGGCACTTGCTCTGTTGGGTTTATTAACATGTCTTCACTAATATCTAACAAAACCTGTCACATGGAAGGAAATTTGTAAAATTGTTAAATAAATAAATAAACCATATTCAAAAAATTGAATTTTTATATATTTGTGACACTTCAAAATACTTTAAAAATAAAATGTTTTCTCTATATTCTATATGAAAAATCTGTTAGCTTTTCTTTTAAATTGTACAACAAAAAGTTGTGTTTTTTTATATATATAAGGTTTGGCCACTAAGTTTACAAACTCATCCTAGAATAAATGCAACATACCTTATTGCTGAATATCACTATGTTCACCTTCAAAATGCTCCCCTTGGGAAGCTGTGCACTGACACCAGCATCTAGTCCACCCTTCAAAGCAATTTTGGAACTCTTTTTCTGGAATAGTCGTCAGAACCATCATTGTATTACCCTTAATGTCCTGACTGTCATCACAATGTCTTTTTCTCAATATTTCTTTTATCTTTGGTAAAGAAAACAGTAATTGGAGGCCAGATCAAGAGATTAGGGAGAGTGTTCCAATACAGTTATTCATTGACTGGCTAAAAAATCCCTCACAGGCAATGTCACAGGAGTTGGAGCATTGTTGTGATGCAAGAGCCACGAGTTGGTGAAAAGTTCAGGTTGCTTTCATCTAATTTTTTTACACAACCTTTTCAGCACTTCCAGGTAGTCAAATTGGTTGACCATCCAGTTGGTACAAATTCATAATGAATAATTCCTCTCATATCAAAAAAGGTGAGCAACATTGTTTTAACTCTTGATTTGGACTGACATAATATTTTGTTCGTGGAGAATTGGCTCATTTCCATTATGCAGTTTGACACTTTGTTTCAGGATCATGTTGGTACACCCATGTTTCATTAACAGTGATGACAAGGCTTAAAATATCATCTTGCCTCTCCAAAAGGTCTTGGCAAACTTGAACTCTCCTTTGCTTTTGTTCATTGGTGAGCTCCTTTGGGACCAATACCTTTCTCATGCCAAGATTTTCAGTTAAGATTTTCCTGTTTCTCTGTTGATATTTACTCGGTCTTTTGTAGCTTCTCATGGTCACCTGATAATTTTGACGCACAATTTAATTAATTTTTGCAATGTTTTCATCATTTTTGCTAAATACTAGCCTCCCTGACCTCTCTTCATCATTGACAGTTTTTCTCCCATAAGAAAAATGTTTTTTCCATTTGTACACTGCTGTTTTCTTCATGGAATTATCCCCATAAACTTGAAATAATATGTCCCTGATTTAACTCCACTTTTGCCAAGTTTATTAAGAAATTGAATGTTTGTTCATAGCTCTTCAAGCTCTGGCATTCTCACAATAGTACAAAATAACACAACAACAATAACGAATGCCACTCAGCAAGACACTGGCTACGCCTTGACATGAACATGGCTGTGAGACACTGATATACCAAAGTTATTAAATCTTACCAAGTTGTTTGTATAGTGTTACCAATGTAAGCACATGGTGCCAAGTTCATGGACTTAATAATTATCAGACCCTGTGTATATACCTAACAATTATATTTTAATGCTATATTTATGTAAACTTGTGAACTATAAATTCATGTAATATCATCATCAAATAAGTTTTAATAAATTAATGCTGATGTAAATTTTTTTTTAAGATTTATTTTTATTGTTTTTGATAGAGAGAGAGATACAGAGACAGAGATAGAGAGAAGGGGGAGGGCCCAGAACAGTCTCCATAGTTGCACATCATTGGTTTTTTCACATAGTTTCATTCCACAGGTGAGAGGGGCTGCACAGGGCAGGAACTGGGCCGGGGTCTTGCCCCAGTAAAAACTGAACTGGGGGCACTCCCCAGTTCAGCATATGGGTCCGCACGGGCCGGGGCTGGGATTTGATCCTTGGTCCCCAGGGCTGCAAAGTGAACACTTAACCCACTGAGCCATCCCGGCTTCCCGTAGTTGTTTTTAAAACAAACTATGTTATTTAAGTTCGAGTGTTTTCATTTAAAAAAATTTTTATACTGTTAACCCATCCCTTTTCATATATGCACACTTCATACTATCTGTAAATTAAGAGGTTGGTATTTTTGCTTCTTAGCCTTAAAAAACTTATTAATACCAAATTAATTAAATTATATCAAGTAAAGTATTTATTTATTGAATTCCAAATTAAAACATTTTATTTGAATTTAGAATGTGTGAATAAAAATGAAAAGTATTGATGCATTTAAATGTTTTTCAAAATCGTTACATAGAAAATCAATGAAAACCACTTAATTTGAAAATATATTTTTATTTTGATAAGTTTGTTTCTCTCTCACTAATATCCTCTTCAGTAATGTGGCTTTTAATTTGCATGATTTATCACACTTTAACATTTATTTGCATGATTAATGGATGTTCTCCTGTAATACTGAGAAACAGTATTATTTTTAAATTTCTGAAAAACATGTTGAATTTTTTATGTTATATGGGCATTAAATGGATGAGAAAGGCAGTGTATTAATTTTCTGTGGATGCTACAGCAAATTTCATAGATTAAATGAAAGAATTATTAATAATTATAATTTTGCAAACTGAAATTATTACTTTAGATTAATAGAAAATCTGAGTCATATGTTTTAAAGAAAATATCATTGGTTAAAAAGTTAATTGTATTTCTATATATTAATGAGGAATAATTCAAAATTAAAATAGCAAAATAATTATTCACAATATTGTTAAGCATAAATAATTTAGGGATAAACTTAACTAAATATGCACAAGTTCTATACACTAAAATTACAAAACATTCCCATGAGAAAATAAAAATGGGAAAACTGGGACGGCTCAGCGGGTTGAGCGCTCGCTTTGAGGCCACGAGGACCGAGGATCGAATCCCGGCTCCGGCCC
>PVKE010042985.1:0-13536 GCA_004027555.1 Craseonycteris thonglongyai | reverse complement strand
CCCAGAGCAGTCTCCATAGTTGACAGCATTAGTTTTCCATATAGTTTCACTTCACAGGTGGGCACGGGGCTGTGCAGGGCAGGAACTGGGCCGGGAGCCTCCTGCATAGGCCCCAGCAAGAACTGAACTGGGGGCAACACCCCAGTTCAGCATGTGGGTCCACCTGGGCCAGAGCTGGGATTCGATTCTTGGTCTCTGGGGCTGCAGGACAAGCGCCTAACCCGCTGAGCCATCCCAGCTTCCCCTTACTATTCTTTTAATGGCCACAAAAGGAAGCTGAGGGAAAGCTGGGATGGCTCAGCGGGTTAGGTGCTCGCTTTGCAGCCCCGGGGACCGAGGAGCGAATCCAGGCCCCGCCCATCTGGACCCATATGCTGAGCTGGGATGTGCCCCCAGTTCAGTTCTTACCCGGGCCTATGTGGGAGGCTCCCGGCCCAGTTCCTGCCCTGCGCAGCCCTGTGCCCACCTGTAGAGTGACACTATATGGAAAACTAATGTCAACTATGGAGACTGCTCTGGGCCCTCCCCCTTCTCTCTGTCTCTCTCTGTGAAAAATCAATAAAATAAATGTTTTAAAAATACGAATAAAAAGAAAAGGAAGCTGAGTCAGCAGTGTCGAAGAGACTGGGTGTGTACCCAAGACAGTATGAGCTTCCCCTGCTGAATCCCTGGGGCCTGCCTCTCCAGTCCCCCCTCCAGCCATATCTGTGCTCTCAGTAAAGGAACCACTGACCCGTGAAACTGGATTATGGAACACTGGTGACTTAATTAGGGAAACTGATAGTGTGCTTCCACCTCTGTAAAGAGAGGGTCCAGCCCTCTGCCCTGTCACCTGTCCTTCTGGGGAGCCCTAGTCATTTCTTCCACTCCCATCCCAGCTACACCCATGGGAAATGCTTCCTACAGCCTACACATGCCTCTAGGTGGCCTACATGACTTCGTAAGTGGCTTTTCTTCACCCCCAATGCCATTTCCCTAGTGAAAGCCTGTCCTACGTTGGATCCCAAAGTCACTTTCGGTCTTCTTTGCACCCCTTCCCCTCCTTGAACCCGTAAGGCCAGCCAGTTGGCACCCCTTAGGACACCCTCAATAAACATGGCTGTGTTCAGCCATTGTTCCTTTGCTTCTGCCTGGAAATACCATTTGTCCTTCTCTGTGCCCTTGGAAATATGCCTTGCCCTCTAGGGTCTGTGCATTTTGGTTTTTTAGGGAGCCTTCCCAAATGGCTGCAGCCACAGTGCTCTGAGCCTGAGTTGTCACTACTGCTTGGTATTATGCCTGCTCACCACACCTTCCCTGCTGGCCTCAGTTCTGGAGTGCGGAGATGTTTTCTTTGTGTCTGAAGGCCCCTGCCCTGAAGTATGCCTACAGTGTCCAGCCAGCCAGCTGATTAACTGCTTACCTTGCACCCATGTACCTAGGTGCTTCCCTGTGAGTGACAGGAGTGCCCAGGAGGACAGAGAGGAGGCCAGACAGAAATTAATAGGCAGTATCAGGGAAGCCAGGATGGCTCAGTGGGTTAAGCGCTCACTTTGCAGCCCCAGGGACCGAGGATCGAATCCCGGTCCCGGCCCGTGTGGACCCATATGCTGAACTGGGGAGTGCCCCCAGTTCAGTTCTCACCAGGGTGAGACCCCGGCCCAGTTCCTGCCCTGTGCAGCCCTACGCCCACCTGTGGAATGAAACTATGTGGAAAAACCAATGATGTGCAACTATGGAGACTGTTCTGGGCCCTCTCCCTTCTCTCTGTCTCTGTCTCTGTCTGTCTGTCTCTGTCTCTGTGTCTGTCTCTCTGTCAAAAACAACAAAAATAAATCTTTATAATAAAAAAAAAAGGTAGTATCCGCAGGTACCACCCCAGGGCCAGGTAAGGAGAAGCAGGAAGTGTGTCCTGGGAGCTGGCACACGGCTGGCTGTAATGACATCATTACTAGCACACCTTGGTCCTGATGGTCTTATTTATTGAAACGTGTTCAGCAGAATTTTAGACATAAAAGTGAGTAAATACAGAGGTCTTGGGGGTCATAGCCGGTTGCTGTTGGGCTGGAGGCCTGGGCCAAGGCCTCCCACGGGTTTTCTCCACGCTGTGTGCCTCGTGCTCCCTGCATATGGGGAAGACCGAGGCCTGGCGAGTGAATTAGGGGGACAGTGGGGCACTGGGAGGCCAATTCTGAAGCGGTGGGATGCGGCTTGGCACTAAGTAGTGGCAGTGGCAAAGTCCTCAGAGCCAGGAGGACAGAGCCCTGGGAGGCTTGGTGGCGCTGGGGCTGCTAGGGAATCCCAGGAGTGTGTATCTGGGGAGCGATGCCAAGGGGAGTGGGTGGGAGGAGCCTGGAATGTGGGGGAAGTCAGGCTGCATAGCAAAAGGGGAGCCCCCAGCCCAGCCTTACAAGCCTGAGTAGGAGGCCTCTGTGGTCTCAGACCAGGACGAATCCCGGAGTGAAGACGGCGGCTGTCTCTGGTGCCCGCTCTGGCCGGGGCAGCCCAGGCGCAGAAGTAGCGTCCACATGCGTTCTCGGAACTTGACAGCCACAAAAGCATAAAGCAGTGGGTTGAGGCAGCAGTGCATATAGCCCAGGCCCGACGTGACCGACTTGGCGACATCCACGTGGCTTTCTCGACTACAGTTGCGCGCTAAAGCCCCCAGGTCCATGAGGATGTCTACCAGCACCACCAGGTGGTAGGGGGTCCAGCAGAGAGCGAAGGCCACCACTACCACGACCACTAGCCGCATGGCTCGCAGCCGCCGCTGCCCCCGGGAGGCCAGCAGCACAACCAGGATGTGGGCGTAGCAGTAGGCCATGACCAGCAGCGGCAGCAGGAACCCAGCCGTCAGCTGCAGGAGGCGCAGCACCGTGCGGCCGCTCTGAGGGAAGTTGTACTGGCAGTGGGTCGCGTTGAGGCGGGGGTCATGGTGGGCCGAAAGGAAGATGAAGTCCGGGAGGGCAAAGAGCAGGCAGAAGCCCCAGACCACCGCACAGGTCAGGGCCACGCGGCCTGGGGGCCCCCGGCGGTAGAGCTGCGTGGCGTGCACGATGCTGAGGTAGCGATCGAAGCTGATGCAGGCCAGCAGCAGCGCCCCCGCGTAGAAGTTGATGTTGAACAGGGCTCCGGCCATTTTGCAGAGCTCGGAGCCGAACACCCACTGGACCGCAGCGTCCACGGCCCAGAGGGGCAGGGTCAGCACCAGCAGCATGTCAGCCACGGCCAGGTGGAGCAGGAAGGTGTCGGTGCTGCTCAGGGCCACCCGCTGACTCAGCAGCACGGTGGCCACGGCGCCGTTGCCCAGCAAGCCCAGCGCGAAGAGGAGGCTGTAGAGCGCAGGCAGGAAGGCGCGGTCAAAGTTCAGGCTGAAGTCCTGGGGACAGGGCGGCGATGAGCAGCAGAAGTCACTCTCACTCTCGTTGTCTGCCCCATAGTCATAGGAAGAGTTGTACTTTTCCAGGAAGGAGGCCAGGTCAGAGGCGGGGATATCTTGGCGTTCGCTGGTCTGTGCAGGGAGGGAGGAACAACCCCTGACATTGAGCCCCGTCAACCTTTCTCAGAGCAGCCCGGGCCACACTCTTAATGGCCCCGCCTTTCTCCCGTGGCCACGCCTCCTGGACTCTGGGGCATCACTTTCCTTCTCAAAGGCTGTCCCAGGCTGTCCTACTGGCCAGAGGGGAGTGTCCCTCCTGGGCTGAGAGCCCTCCCTGCCCCTTCTCCTCTCCCTCCGCTCTTCCTTCAAGGCTGGCTGTTGTCAGTGTCCACACCACTCCTAGGTCTCCCACCTTCTCCCCCTCGCGCCATCGGACCGACCCTTCTCTTCCCGCCTCAGCCCTTGTCTGGGGACCCCAAGTTCCTGCCCCCTTGGGGCCACTCTACAAGTCACTGTGCCCCCCCCCATGCATGCTTTCTGCCCCTGTTCTTCCTCCCTTACACCACGGGGTGCCACCAGCTGAGGGCTTCTCCATCGAGCTCTAGTAGAAGTTTTCCCTCTCCCTCCACAAATCACCCCAAGTGGCAGGCCTCCCCGGTGATCATTCAGTGCAGGACCAGAGTCAAAGTTCCAAGGCAGAGCTCAAGGCAGCCCTGGGAGCCATGAGGGGTGAGCCTCTACCTCCTACATTTTGTAGGTGACGCACCAAGGCTAGAGAGGGAAGTGACCTGCCGGTGGCCATTTGCACAAGGCAGTGGCCAAGGGGGTTCTCACCTTCCTGTCCAGCGCCGCTCTACACGAGCCCTGCATTCTCTACCTACTCACCCAACCGTCTGGTGGCCCTGGCTGTGGGCCAGCCCTGCTGTCCTGGGTCCACCAGTCTGAGGGGTCTGGCCTGGCTGCAGCACTTACCTCTAGGCTCATGGCTGGGCTGGAGCTCCGGCTGCGGCGCTCGTGCTGCCTGCTCCTCTGCTTTGGTGCTTGTGGTCGGGAATGTGCGCGACACAAAGGAAGTGAGGCTTTCACGTGGTTCTCGACAGCTGTGTCTTCCATGGGTTGTGTCTAGCAGACCTCCCGAGACAGGTGCTGGGGAGCACCCAGCCCTGCCATGCCCCTGGCCAGGAAAGAGCTCTGGAGGAGCTGAGCACAAGCCAGGGACCAGAAGGGCAGGGGGTGGCTGGGCAGGGAGGTCTCTGGGAGAGGACAGAGCAGCTGTGTGCCAAGAAAGGACTGCCTCTCCCGCCCTGTACAGTCAATGCGCAGCAAATGAGAACTGTGCTCAACTCTGCTGGGCTGGAGTTCAGTTTTGCATGACTGTAGACTGGATCACTAAACACGTTAAGTCCAAAAAGGAGACTAACCTTAAATGACTCCAAGTATTTAAAAGAAACCCCTGACACTAAGTCGAATCCTTCACTGTTACGCCCTCCTCCCCTGATAATCAACAGGGGCCAGGAAAGGAAACTGCTACGAACGCACTTGCTGTGTGCCAGATGGTGCTTTAAATGCTTTCTCTGTCCTTTGTCAGGTGGGGTTATCCCCATGACTAACCCAGAAAAGAGAAAGGTCTTCACCAGACAGAGCAAGTCAGTGTGGGCGCTAGGATGGAACCCACGCCTGTCTGATTTGCCTTCTACCTCTCATCGCACTGCCTTCGGTTTCTTTTTTTAATGGATAAACTATGATATATTCGTGTCGTTAAAAACAAGTGAACTAAAACTTTGTATTTTAACACGGGTGCATCTATAAAAGCCAATGGCTACATGGTGGAAGCGGTAAGTTATACAATATTGTGTATGGTTTGCCACCACTTATGTAAGTTCTAAAAACCACACACACAAAAACAATACCTTATGGTTTGGGATATCGCTATTTGTACTCGAAGTTTAAAATACCACGAGTTCATGAGAGCAGTTGCTTCTGGGACAAGAACAAAGGGCATAGGGTTGGGGAAGAGCATATGGGGAACCCGCTCCCCCCCCATCCCCGATTTTAAGGAAAACTATAAACGGCACTTGTAGAGCATTATCAGCAGGAAGCTGGCCCCTAACTTGCATCCCAAGCCATTTCTTCATTCGCTGTCTGCCCCCCACATTAAAAGGAGACACAGAGACGGGGGTCATGCTAGCCCATGGCCTTGGGGTCCAGTTCGTGGCCACAGTGCTTCCCAGGAGCCTCCAGTCTAGGGCCTGACACTCAGCTCAAACTTATTGACAAGATGCACACTTGTGAAGCCCCAAGAAAGAAGATGTGACTGTTGTTGCTCTAAATAGCTTGTCACCTGCAGAGTCCAGACCAGCAGGAACTGAGGACCTGGAGGAGGTCAGGTATAGTGTAAGGGGAGGGGACCGAGAAGATTCTAGAAGCCATGGTGGTTTGGATGGACTTGGCAAGTGACCACCTGTAAGATGAGGAAGAGGGGTGGGAGCCAAGACCCTGGCTTCCCGAGGCTGGTGGGTGAAGTTTCTGTTCCCTAGGCTTCTACACACAAGACAAACGAGGACAACAGAAAGCTCTATTTCTTCAACTTAAAGGCAGGTCTTACATTCTGCAAGTATGTCCTTCATCCCCTTTTTGGTATTCTAAGACTATTTTTGTGAGGTGACGGTGGAAATGGCTGACTGTTTTGGAAATAGCTGGTGTTGGAAGAAGCTCACAATCCACCATGACTCCTCCACATTTATACCGGAATGTTAGCGGTCCATGTGGAGTTTCAGAGTCTGGGGACCTCTGGTTCTTTCCTGTGCCCCAGCCTGAGCATTTGTCACATAGGGACAATGGTCCCCCCATTCCCTGGTTGCTAGGAAGGAGAAATGAGAGTATGTCAGACGAGAGCTTTGGGGAAAAGCCAGGAGCTTTCACCTCAGTGTCAGGGCCGTGTCCTGACAGGCTGTTCTCACTGGTGTGGCCGTGTGGCCGTGTGGCCCTGAGGCGGTGGGAAGAATGCTGACCTCCAGCCCTGACTCCACCCTGTTCAAGCGGTGTGACCTCGAACAAATGGCATTACTGCTTTGAGCTGACCTCAGCAGAGTGGTTATAAAAGAAACAGGTTACCAATGCTGTAAGGGGAGCCCCGGGATAGAATGCACTGCCTTATGGGTAGGGGACAGTAGACCCCCTAGAAAGACTGCCCCTCACCTTAGTTGGGAGGGTTTGGCCAGTCCTGGTCTAATCTCCTGGCTGCCTAGCTGTGCAATCGCAGGCAAATCATTTCTGCCTCGGTTTTCTCATCTGAAAAGCAGGGATAAAGATAGTACACATGTGAGAGGGTGGCTCTGTGGACTGCAAGTGACACGCGTATCTGGCACAGGAGAGGTGCCCAGCGAGCAGCAGTTTCCTTCCCTTCTAGTAACTTTCCAAAGCAACCCCTCCCAAGCCTCAAAATGGCAGGTCTGCAGGGCGCATAGGCCATCTTTCACAGCCCCGATGCCTTGGAAGGTGCTCGTGTCACAGTGCTGAGCCCAGCCCTTGTCTGGCCCTCTAATGAGGTCGTCTCTTGTTCCAAGCAGCCCCCAGACCAGGTCACAGGCAGACCAAACCCTTGGGGAGACCGCCCAGCCAGGGGCCTGCACTCAGAGTTCTGGTGGAAGCTTGAGGAGGAAGTTAGTCAGAGTGAAGCTGCTCCGGGCCCCACCTGTGGCCAAGGTGTGAAAAGTGCACCTGTCTCTTCTCTGCCACCCCTCCCCCTGTTTTTTTTCTGTCTTTCACACCTCTTGGCTGTGGTTTGGGGAGATGGGAGGCTTGGAGGTCTGAGCCCTGGGCCCAGTCCCTCACAGGAAGGAGGGCCTCCACAGCTGTCTGTCAGACCAGCCCGGGAAGGGGGGCATTTCCTCCTCCCCCTTCAGTGTGTGCGGCCTCACAGCCTCTCTTGCAGCTCCTCAAACAGCCTCTTGGAGACTTGCTCCCAAACCTCTCGACTCAGCCCCCAGCCCCAGGCTCAGTGAGGCACAAGCTTCTGCGGCCTAAGCTGGGGTAGAGCCTGTCTCTCATGGAAGTTAACAAGAGCCCTAGCCCCGGGAAGGGGTGTGGCTTTGCCTTGACTGTGCTGGGACTCAGCCTCCTCCTGCTGGCCCTGAATTTCCCAGAGAAGGAGAACTTCAGTCACAGGGAGGCCCAGGAACCGGGACCACGCCTGGGCCCTTCTTCCTGGGAGGTACCCCCTTTCTAAGTGCTGGGGCCAGAAACCACAGTCTAGGCAGTCCAGGCCCATGGGGTGAGTTCCCAAACTATAGGCTGCTCATTCTGGGGGGAATCAGGGAAGGAGGATGTTGCTGCCATTGGTCAGGTGGCCAAGGGAGACAAGGCAATTCAAGCTGTGGGGACAGGAGACGCTAAGGCAAGGAAGTAAAGAAGAGCTTGTCAGGCTATAGGCAGTCAGTCTTGTTAGAAAAAAGGTCTACATGAGACCAGGAGGGTGGGGGGTGGGAGAGTACTTCAAGACTCAAGCTCCGCCACAAAGCACAGTGACCTTCCTGCCATTGTGTCCCCAAAAGTGCCTGGAAATTGTCAAATATAAATAGCTTCCATTCAGCAAGTCCATAGATTTTTTTAAAAGATTTATTTTTATTGTTTTTGACACTTAGAGAGAGAGAGAGAGAGAGAGAGAGAAGGGGGAGGGCCCAGAACAGTCTCCATAGTTGTACATCATCAATTTTCCAGTTTCATTCCACAGGTGGGTGCGAAGCTGCGCAGCGCAGGAACTGGGCCAGGGCCTCCTGCATAGTAAGCTCGCCCTGGTGAGAACTGAACGGGAGGCACACTGCAGTTCAGCATATGGGTCTGCACAGGCTGGGGCCAGGATTTGATCCTCAGACCCCGGGGCTGCAAGATGAGCGCTCAACCTGCTGAGCCATCCCGCCTTCCCAAGTCCAAACTTTCATACACATGATCTTCTAAACCTTTCAGCCACCTGGGAATGCAGAGGTTACCATAGTTATTATAATGCAGGTGGAGGTTAAGAGAAGTGACGTGACTTGTCCCTGGCTAGTCAGCCAGTCGGATTTCTGGCAATATCCTTGTTCAGGCTGCTTTCTAATGTGCTATATTGATCACTAGGGCTGGAGACCCTGCCTCTCCCCTCTCACCAGTATACTGATGCCCAAGGACTTGTTCTTTCAGGAGCCGCAGCTGACTCACCACACGGCCCGATAGAGGGAGCCCTGGTAACCCTCAGCACATCCCCACTCTTCTCACCCTGCACCTCCCCACTTAGCAGGTGGAAGAAATGTGAGGATCTCCAGGACGCGGGGCCTGGATCACCAAGCAAAAATCTGCTGGGATGCTGGCATAGCTCAACAGGTTGAGCACTCACTTGATTTGCAACTGCCAGGTCCGGGGACCAAATCCTGGCCCGGGCCTGTGCAAACCCACATGCTGGACTGTGGTGCAACTGGTAACCACTGAAATGGCAGAGAAGGTTCTCGCCTCCCAGGTGGGAGGCCCCCAGTTTGGTTCCCACCCCATGTGGACTCACGTCCACCTGTGTGGAAGGAAACAATGTCACAACTAATGATGTACAACTATGGAGACTGCTCTGGGCCCTCCTCCTTCTCTCTCTCTCTCTCATATCTCTCAAACAATCAAATATATCGTAAAAAAATATCTGGTGAGTGCCAGGCGCCTTTTGTAATGCCCACAGGAGAGTCTGCAGCGCTCCCAGAAGCCTCCATTATATGTCAGGCCAGCTCCTGAGGGCCTGGCTTGGAAAGCCCCATACCTGAGGGGTTGGTGCTCACCTGTTCCCATTCCACCACGGACCTGGGACTCCACCCCTGCTTGGGCCTATCCAGACTCTCCAGAGGTGCAGGGGCCAACATTGCACAAGAATCTGATGATGGAAGCCTGACCTGGATGGATTCTGCTTTGTTTTTGTTTTTTTAAGATTTATTGTATTGTTTTTTTTTGAGAGAAGGTGAGAGTCACAGAGAGAGACAGAGAGAAGGGGGAGGGCCCAGAGCAGTCTCCACAGCTGTACATCATCTGTTTTTTGGGTTTCTTTTACATAGTTTTATCGCACACAGGTGGATGAGGGGCCACACAGGGCAGAACCAAACTGGGGGCCTCCCCCATGGGAGGCGAGAGCCTTTGCCGCCATCCCGGTGGTCACCAGTGGCGCTGCAGCCCAGCAGGGAGGCCTGCACAGGCCAGGGCCTGGGCGTGACCACCGGACCTCGTGGCCACAAGGCAAGCACTCAACCTGGTGAGCTGTCCCAGCATCCGTGACCTTGATGGATTCTTGAGTCCCCGTGGCTCCCACAGTGAACAGATGGAGGCTGTGCCCCTGCACTGCTCAGGTGGGCCACCCCTTGCAACGAAGCCATTGGCAACCCAATGTTCTCTTCGTGCAGTCCCTCTGGTTGCCCTACAGAGTGAGGCCAAGCAGGATAATAATAACGGATGTCTGCTGATTACTTACCTACGTGCCAGGCACTATTCTAAGAGTTTTACTGGCATGAATTCATGTAATACCCATAGCTATGTAGTATCTATGACATTGTTACTATTGTCATTCTGTTTTACAGATGACAGAAACACGTTAAGTTTAAGGAACTTGCTTGAAGCCATGTAGCCAGCAAGTGGTAGAGACCTCATGCTCTTCCCTATTCCACTATAATACCTTTTGAGGTTAGAACTAGGATCGAAGGTGGTGTTCAGGGAGGACCACTTTAGCCTCATCTGTAATGTTTTATATGGAGATCGTATTCATGTATTAGCTTTATAGTTAAAAGGCCATCAAAAAGGAAATTGAAATTAACCAAAAAACTGGGACAATTCATGAAATTTGAATACAGCATGAGGCTTAGATAAAAACCTTATATCCATGCTATTTAGCTAATTTTGACCATGTACAAGAATGTCTTTGTAGGGATGCTGGGATAGTTCAAGAGGTTGGGTGTTTGCCTTTCAACCATGTGGTCGGGGGATTGAATCCTGGCCCTGGCCCGTGCTAATCCACGTGCTGAACTGCGGCTCAACTGGTAACCACTGGGATGGCAGCGAAGGTTCTCGCTTCCCATACTGGAGGCTCCCAGTTTGGTTCCATCCCGCGTGGCTCCACATCCACCTGTGTGGAATGAAACTATGTAAAACTAATGATATACAACTGTGGAGACTGCTCTGGGCCCTCCCCACTTCTCTCTCTCTCTCTCTCTCTCTCACTTTCAAACAATAAAATAAATCTTTTAAAAAAATAACATCTTGTACAAAGTACACATTGAGGTATCTATGGGTTGAGGGCTATCACATCTGTCACTTTCATGTGACTTGGAAAACAAACATGCAAAGCGAGACAGAATGGACAAAGGATAAAGGAAATGGGAAAACATGCCAACAACTGGTGTTAAGGTGACCAGATTTGAACACTGGTAAAGCGGGACACCATTGACCGGGGGGAAGGGGGTTCTTGATTAAAAATTGGGTCTATCTCCCACCGTTCCCTAGCTTGTCGTGCATTCTTTCCAAAAATCGGGACTTTTTTAAAACGCCGTGGGACTCGGGACAAATTGTTAAAAATCGGGACTGTCCCGCCAAAAGCGGGACGTCTGGTCACCTTATTATAGTGTAACTAGACAAGTGCTTACCTATGAAAAGGCCCAGGATGGGATGCATGGTTGGGGAAAATGAAGGGGGTGGGGTTAGGGAAAGAGCTAGAGGAAGGGAGATATTGGGGGGGGGTGTCTGTAGGTGCAGGAAATGAGTTAGAGGGACGGAGAGTGTAAGCTGAAGTGGAGGTAGCAGGGGTGGCCAGGAGAGGAAAGAGGTGATTTCGAGATGGACTTCACAGCACTGGCTGGCTACCCCCAGCCCAGTCTGCCTCTAGTACGTCTCCACCCATCTTCGCTGTGAGGATGGCATCCACTGTGGCCTCTGGGCTTGTCCTTTGCCCTCATGTCAGGTCTGGGAAGTATGGCATGAAAGAGATCTGTTTAGCCTCTTTGAACCCCAACTCACTGACTTTCTCTCACATAAACCCCCTCCTGTTACTGCATTTAATTTTCCCAAACACCAGTTGTTTGCAGGACACGCTTCAGGAAATGTCAGCCCAGAGCAGGAGGCTGTTCTGACCTGCCTTCAAGGCCTTTCACCATCTGGCCCCAGCATCCTGCTCAGCCAGAGTCTACACTCAACTAGAATATTCAGGCTGTTGTGAGAAGACCCCAAGTTTCCACTGCTTGGCTGATCTCTGCCCAAGTCTTACACACCCTCCAGGACTCAGAGGTTCAGCTCAGAGCTAGGAAGGAATAAAAAGTTCCTTTAGCTGGAACCCAAGACTCTGTCTGAGGGTCCCAGGTGATGAGGTAGGACAGAAAGGAAAGATGAGAAGACCCAAGGGAGGAAGCAGGAAGTCTCTGTACCCTATGCCCACCTTCCAAACATATTGTAGAAATAGGTTGAAATAATTCTGCAGGGCAAGTCTCTGCAGGGTTTTCTTTTTAAGATTTATTTTTTATTGTTTTTGACAGAGAGACAGAGACAGAGACAGAGGGAAGGGAGAGGGCCCAGAGCAGTCTCCATAGTTGCATACCATTGGCTTTCTACAGTTTCATTCCATAGGTGGGCATGGGGCTGTACAGGGCAGGAACCGGGCCGGAGGCCTCCCAAATGGAGCTTGCCCTGCTGAGAACCAAACTGGGGGCACAGCCCAGTTCAGCATATGGGTCCACATGGGTTGGAGTGGGGACTTGATCCTCAGACCCCGGGACTGCAAGACGAGCACTCAGCCTGCTGAGCCATCCCGGCTTCCCTTCTGCGGGTTTCAATGTGAGTTCGACTGAGTACAGGAGCCATGTTGCATGGTAGTAGTAAGTGGGCTTTGTTTGGTGTCCAACAGACCTGGGTTACAATCCCATGTCAGCTAATTAATAGCTCTAAGATTTGGGCAAATCAATTCACTTCCCTGAGCTTAGATTCCTTATCTGCAAAATGGAGCTGCTGGCTAGTGTGTGACCTAGCACCAGATGTGTTCTGCAGAGTGCTTGTCCAGGGCCGGTGTTTGGGAAACAATGCTTATTAGCATAGGAAACATTTCAGAAAGTTCTGCTATGAAGACAAGAGTTATCAAACTCACTTGGTGACTGTATTCGCTTCCTCAGGCTGCCATAAAACATTACTATACTGGGTGGCTTACAACAAACAGAAATTTATCCTGGTATAGTTCTGAAGGCCAGAAGTCCAAAATCAAGGTCTTGGCAGGGCCATACTCCCTCCAGAAGCTCTGGGAGAGGATCTGCTCTTTGCTTCTCCCAGCTTCTGGTGGCTGCTGGCCAGTGCGCCTTGGCTTATAACTACATCGCTGCAATCTCTGCCTCTGTCTTCATATGGTCTCTCCTTCTTTTGTGTATTCAACTTCTTTACGTCTCTCTCTTATAGGGATACTTGTGATGACATTTAGGGCCCACCTAGATAATCCAGGAAAGTATCTTCATCTCAAGATCTTTAACGTCATTATATCTTTAAAGACCCTATTCCAAATAAGATAATAGTCACAGGTTCTGGGGTCTAGGACTGGACAGGTCCTTGGAAGCCATTATCAGCAAACTACAGCCACTAACGTCCCTGTTTTCCACAGCTTCCCTACTATTACTGCAGAAGCAGGGGGTCTCCAAACTTTTCAGCCCGCGGGCCGCATTAACTATCAAACAGCAGTTTGGGGGCCGACTACACACTCGAGGTCCAAATAAAAAAGAATCAAAACATAAATGTTGTTTTTAATTATTTATTTAATATTATTTTATTCAGATAAAAAGGTCTCCACGGGCCAGATGAGAGGGCCTCACAGGCCGGATGCGGCCCGCGGGCTGTAGTTTGGAGACCCCTGCAAGAGTGTACTTTGAGAAATAGTGATTTGAGAAAAATGAGTTCTTAGAAAGAATGGGAGTGGAGATGGGAGTAGAGTACAGAAAGAAACAACTTTTTGAAACTCTAAAAGGATACTGCAGTCAGACTGAAAGAATCCGGAAACATATGACCTCATTTATAGGTGGAATACAAAACTGAAAGTAACAAAGACACAGAGACCTATGGACACACTCAATAGCTTGGTGATTGCCTGAGGGAAAGGGAGGAGGGGGGAAGGAGAGAGGGAGGGGAGGTGGGAGAGGGCACCAGCATTATGGACA
>PVKE010042984.1:0-13545 GCA_004027555.1 Craseonycteris thonglongyai | reverse complement strand
TCTCTCTCTCTCTCTGTCAAAAACAATAACAATAAATCTTTAAAAAACAAAACAAAAACCCAAGCCTTTATGTCACAGAGATACGCAAAGCAAGGCTTCAGCTTAACGTTCTATTTTTCAGTGCCTTCCCTAGTTTTGGCCCCTAGAATTTGTATTCCTTTTCCCCCCAAGATCAGCTAGTCATTGGAAAAAAAGATATTTCTAATTTTCATGTGTATTTTTTGTTTCGTCATATATAAATTTTCATATCATCTTTATAGTACTTCCTTACTTGAACATGTGTGCATTAAACATTACTCTACCCTGAACATAATTGTTATTTTTTTAATTAGAAACAGAGACTACTGTTTAAAAGTTCATTTTTTTTTATGAAAAATGAAAAGAAAAAAGGACCTGAGAATCCAAAAGTTATCCTTAACTGCTGGCAGAATAAATTAATCATATATCAAATTAAATTAAAGAATGCCTAAACATATAAATTGAGAAATATTTACACCTATTTCTGGTATTTGAACTCAGCTCACAGTCAGATGTAGAAGAGTATATGCAAATTGGTAAAGCTACCAATAAAAATCACTTCTGTAGTATGCAGTCTTATTGCAGAGCTGGTCCGTGTTCCAGTTTAATTTGGAAAGCAAATTGTTTTGTCTACGACCCAGATTTCTTCCAAGGCTATAGGAAAGTCCCAGAGAGTGGCACCTTTGAAGATGGTAGAGTTGCCCAATTCTCCTCTGTCCTACCAAGTGTGGAGTTTAAGTCAGGACTATCTGAGTCAAGCACTTCAGGTCGTCGTCATGTAACAATCCTGAAAGTTACCCACAATGGACGTTTTACCTAATACTAGAGTGGTATTATTGCAATATAAAACTGCATCAAATAAACACTTTGCACAGTTACACAATGTCAATTATATCTCAATTATAAAAAGAAAGAAAAGAAATTTGCCTAGTTAAAAGTAATGTATAGAAGAATTCGGTATCTGAAACCTGCAGCAAAACTATTTGAACAACCTATTACGAAGTGAATTACTGACAATTCCAATCCACCAAAATCAGTAGAAGGCATATGCTTCAAATTCAAATACACGTTAGTGTCCTTCAGCTGTCTGAAATGGCCATTCTAAATGATTGCTCTGTGTATAATTCTAGTTTTATTATCTAGACATATTAAAGTTTACAGATTTACATATTGAAGCTTCAGCCTCAGGCTGCAGTGACTTACTGCTATGTCATGGCTCATAGCCTTTCTTTTATACTGTGTTTCCTAGAGATACTTATATAACCAATCAAGTCACAAGCTGTGTGTCAATGCTGAAACTATTCAAGGGACTTAAAATCCAGGGGTCAGGTTTGTTCTTCAAGGACTTCTGCTATAAGGAGAGGCTCATGCCATCATCAACCATTTCTCCTTTTTATAGTTTTTTTCTATTATAATTGTGCAACAATAATTGACATATTTTTTTCTGAATTATAAGTAGCTTATTCACTTCTACCTCATTTAGCAGAAACTGAAGGTCAGTGGGAGAGGCACTTCAGAGCCTCGATATTGGAAAAACTGCAAAATAACAGGTTTTTCTTTTAAATTACATAACACACACACACATTCCTTTATCAATGATACAATTTCTTTAAACTGTAGTTGAGTTTTCAGTGTATTGTCCTTTTGCTCTGGGAAACAGGGTGGTAATTGCACACATGTGTGCATGTGCAGGTGTTAAGGGTGTGGTATGTAGAGAAGTAAAGAGCAGAGAGTCTTAAGAAACTGAGAGTACGAGACAGAAGGACCGCTGAGGTTAATTGTCAGAAAAAAATGTAAGTTTACAAATATAAGATTTAAAATAATTAATAGAAAAGCAAGGATACCTTAATGGAGAAAACCTATTTTGAAGGAATGGCACAGAGAGGAATGGCCATGATCACAGACGGGGAGTGAATGACAATAAGGAAAGCTACCATGGATGAAGTGTGGGGTTTGGAAGATGAGTGTCAACACTCATCTTGAGAAAAAATTCTAACAATCTGGTGACCCCTCTCCCCAAGCCCTCGATCCCTGAGATGGGCAGCAAATTGCACTTCAAAGGCTGAGTGCTGGCAGAAGGACCCAGCCAGAGTTGGGGCAAAAGGAGTCACATTATTTTCTATTAGGGATTTGAACAAGGGATTGGGTATTGATTTTCGAATCTGTGACTGGGGACTTGCTGTCACACTATATATTTAAGAAGTGGATGTGGGTCAACAGAGAAAAGCATGAAAAAAGAACATAGACAAGTGGTAAAAATACAAACTAAATGTGCCCCATAAAAGATGAAACATACACTGTACAAAAATACACTGTGTTTTTAAATAAAGGATCAGTAATAAAGTAAATACAGAATATGTATATTAATATTTGGTAGCTAAGAAACAAATAAATATGCCCTTCTGCATGTTTGTTTGTTTGTTTTCCCTGAAAGAAACACAAGAAACTGCTAAAACATATTTACTGGTGAAGAAAAAAATTAACTGTGGAAATAAACCTTTAACTTTTGTTTTTCTATTTTTTAGTGTTGGGATTACAGACCATCTATGTATCTTATACAAATAAGAACACAGGTTTCTTTTTTAAATGTGAAACACTTCTGTCTCTTACAAATTAATTAATCTCTAATTAGGAAAAGCAAATAAGTGCATATTAGTATACTTTCATCTATAAGGTCTACCACCTAACATTAAGGAAACGCTCATATTCTGATATAATTAATTCACAAATCAAGTGTGAACAAGCTACGATTCTGAACTTTGCAGATCATTCCCATCCAAGTGGGCTTTGCTACTGAGAGACTGCAGCAACAAGTGTCAAGTTATCATTTTCTCCGTCTTCTAAGTAGTTGATTACTAAAAATGTGTTTAAAAAGTGATGAAGAAATTTTGGTTGAACCATTGCTTAAAATATTTCTCAAACTGAAAGTTGGAGGTTCAGTTTACATGACACATGTTAATCACCCGAAATAATTCCCCCAAAATTGAAAGAGTAAGATCCAATGCTGGTGAATGTGCAGTTATTGGAGAGAGAAGAGAGATAACAGTAACATAACCAATTTTTAGTTGCCTCGGTTCCATTAAGATGGGATGCTCTGTCTGTCTAGGTCAGCTATAGAAAGCGAACAGCTCGAGTCCATGTTCTCTTCTTTCCTCTATGGCAGGTATTTTATTAATTATGACACTTGGTTTCAATACTCTTTTCAACATTTTATGAGAACAAAACTAACTTGTCCTTCTTATTTAGGACAGATACAATGTTTACAAAGCTACAATTTGGAGGTCTAAGCAGTTTATAAATGTCTGACATTGACTCAGGATAAACAATGAAGTATGTTTTGATCTTCACAATATTCTGCATATACTTTCCACTACTAAATCAGTAAATAATAAAAATCTTGGGATAAAAATGCTACCTCTCAAGAAGTAGCCAATATGTTCCCATCACTGTGCCTTTAAGTCCTGTATCATACTCACCGTATTTAATCCTAACAATCGTTTTATGAGACAGGACTTGGCATATCCATTTTTACAGTGGAGGAAACCAAGATGTGAAGTAACATGTTCAAGATTATTGAAAGAGTTGCTGACAGCCAACATTTCATAGCACATGGCTCCGGCTCCAAAGCCTATTGTCTTAACAATTAGACTAAACTGGGTCTCGCTGTCGGATGCTAAGTCCAGTATTCAGAGGCCAACAGCCCTTTGCTGGGAAAGGTGCACTGCGATGACCTCATTGTGTAGCACTCAAAAGGAGCACTTTCTTGTTAATTAAGGAAAATTCCCTTTTGGCAAGAGCAGTTCCACTGTAATGAAAGCACAGCACTGTTCTCCAATTTAATAGGGATGCTTTAAGCTCTACTGGCAAAGAAGGACACAGCTCTGAGTCATTACTGATTGCCACATCCAGTCATTGGAATAATCATCGAGATGGAGAGCCACATTCTTTACTCCAGGCTGAGCCAATCCAATTATTTTGGGGGGCTATTGACTTCAGAACATTGATGTCAGCTTGGGATTGCCCAAAGAGGTGATGGTGGTCTATTTACTGTTGCACCACTACCAAAGCCTAATAGAAACTGCACACTTATTTTTACTAAAACTATTTAGATTAAGACATCAGCTGCCCTGGATTTTGATAAGGGTAATGTCAAATCTGTGTGGTTACTGTACTACGTCAACGCAAAGCTGCATATATTTTCCACAAACAAATCTGGGATACAGGCACTTTCTGACAAAACTAACATACCTGCTATCAAATGTCTCCTTCCCATAGGATACTGTCATTTTTCACTTGTGCTATGGGTGTCAGCAGACAATGCACTAGAAAGTCTTATAATATTGGCTTTCACGTGAACAGCAATTTCTTAATATATTGTGTGACTATAATTGGCATAATTACAAAATAAAACCGAAGACCCTAGGCTCCTGATCTCCTAGTCTGAAAGTCAACAAATAAGAAATACTATATCTTTCACCACTGAAATCTTAATATTTCATTGATAGCTATCCTATTCCACCCTATGAGGAAGGATCATTAGGGTACACCAAACTTGCAAAAGCAAAAGCCCAGGGTATTATCTGGGATTATTTCCTTTCAATAGAGATTTGGTTATTGAAAGAAAAAAAAATAGAACAAGTAAAAGGCATTAGATAGAAAGAAATAAGAAGAGTAAATTTCCACTACCAGCTACTCTAATACTCTGAGTTACATGGTTTTACATCTTCCCAGGATTACTTTGTAATACAGCACATGAGATTTTAGCCAGATATTCTTAGCTGGCTCCATTATTCCCTTGATAGAGAGGTACAAGGAATAAAGGTCGAGATCAGAAAGACATGGGTCTAAATCCTAACTCTATTACTTAAAAGCTATGTGAGCTCAAGAAAAGTATCTCCCTGGACTGAGTCTTAACTCTCTCAAAAAAAAAAAAATCCCTATAAATGCAGTATCAAAAAAGATAAATCAGGAACTGCTAATAATTTTCTAATATACTTCAACAATGTCCAATAGGTACATACACATACAGCCAGCATTTTAATTCATATGCCTCCTCTTCTCTCATTCTCCTATACTCACTCACATACTACTAGATTGATTTATGTCATCTCTTCCTAAAGTTGTCTATGGTTCCTTAATCATTCAGGTTATCAGCAGAATTCCATTCCTTATGGTTGCAGAGTTGAGCTTCCTGCTTTCTTGATGGCTGTCAGCTAAAGTCCAAATCCAGATTTTAAAGGTTTTCTATATGTCTCAATGGTGGCCCCTTACACTGTTTTCAAAGTCATCAGCAACTGAGGGATCCCTTCCATGCTTCCACTCACTTGCCTCTTACTTAATCTTCCACTTTTCAGGCACAAGTGACTGCATGGGACCACCCAGACAACTGAGGTAATCTATTTTAAAGTCTGTAACCTTAATACCTTCTGCATAGTTTATGTTGGCCAATGATATAACCCAGTCACAGGTTCCTTGGACTACAAGGTAGATATTTGGGGGGAGCCCATTCTTCTGCCTACCACACTGAATAACTATATTCCTGGTTTTGATGCTCACTGCAGGAAGAATCTGTTGTGCAAATACTAGAAACAGACAGTTTCATCCATAAAGGCAAAGCAAAACGATGCATTGTGAGAATCTAAGAAAAGCAAATTGTGAATTTTGTCAAGTTTCTAAACCTATATTTAGAGTTCTGAGTTTATCAACAATCTAAAATCAGTTCAGCAATGTGCACAATGTTATACTTGCCAAAAGATTATGCATGCCACATAAGCAGAGACAAGACTGCCTCGTCCATATAACAGCTATTTCAAGGAATAGGTTCTACCAAAGAAACAGTTATCCAGTGTTCACAATGTTCAAGGTACTGTTCTAAGTGCTTTATCTTTAATCCCCATTGCCGTCCTCGAGGTAAGCTCAACTATTTTTAATATCATTTAAAAGATGAGAAAACTGAAGAACAGAAAGTGTATATAGTCAATTATGGGCTGAGCTGGTTGGTAATTGAATACAAGGAGACTACCCCCAGACCATCTCTGGCCAATAGAACTTTCGGTGACAATGCAAATGTTCATATCAGCACTGTCCCATCAGATTGCATTATGTGGCCTGAATGCTTATAATGTGGCTAATGTGACTGAGAAAATGAACTTTTAACCATATTTATTTTAATGAATTTTAATTTAAAGAGTCTTATGTATCTAATGGAGGCCACACTGGCTAGTCAGTCTAGGGCGCATCCTCTTAATCACCTCACAGCACAGCCTCAAGAAAGCATTATCCGGGGAAGCCGGGATGGCTCAGTGGGTTGAGCACTCACTTTGCAGCCCCGGGGACGGAGGATCGAATCCCAGCCCCGGCCCGTGCGTACCCATAGGCCGAACTGGGGAGTGCCCCCAGTTCAGTTCTCACCGGGGTGAGACCCCGGCCCAGTTCCTGCCCTGTGCAGCCCCACTCCCACCTGTGGAATGAAACTATGTGGAAAAACAAATGATGTGCAGCTATGGAGACTGTACTGGGCCCTCCCCCTTCTCTCTGTCTCTGTCTCTGTATCTCTCTCTATCAAAAACAATAAAAGTAAATCTTTAAGAAAGCATTATCCTACTTCTTAATTCATCTTTCACAGATATATGCACTGCAATTCAAGCTAGGCTTTGCATTTCTGAGTCTATACACAGAACAATTCTGGCATTGTAAATAGCTTAATTTAACAGTTATCTCTTGTAATGATTGTGGAAACAAAATAGGAAAGAAATCTGACAGGCCCTTTTATCTCGTCTTCCACTTCTGTTTAGGTGAGGGAAGCCGTTTGTGGTTAATATACAGAGTGTTTTGTAATGTAACACCATAATGTAAGTTAACATTGGGCTTCTCTGCAAATGTCAGTTGCCTTTCTTTTCTTTTTTATCTTTTTGGGGTTTATTGTGGAAAAGTCCAAGGTGAAAAAAAATAAATACAGAGAATAATATATATATACTGAAACATCGTGTCCCTATTATCCAGCTTTAAAAATTATCAGCTCACGGCTACCTTTACTTCTTTATTCCCACTCAAGAGATGAAGCATATGTTGTGTTTCAATTGATTGCACATATTATGCTAATGATGCTCAAATGGTCACAATTTTGGTTAGTGGGAAACTATTCAATTAGCTGCTGAATCCTTTTATTATCTGTAGTCTCTTCTAACACCTGCATATTTAGGCTCATTTGTTTCACCTAGCATTTTATTTCACTGATTTTTTTTAACTCAAGTTAATTTTATAATAATGTAAAAATTTTATAGAGTTCTTCAGTGAAATATAAGAGTATATATAAAGATCTATTATGATATATAAACAATCCACCCTATTTTTGTTTCCCCTTTGGACAATGGTTTTTATATCACAAAGCTTATCTTTCCCTTAAATATCATCTTCTCTGAAGCAGGTCATTATATCAGACTCTAATTTTAGGCAGTCTATGGGAATAGAATCACTAAATCTGTCAACTTACACACACACTACACATACACAGGAAAATATAAAGATGCTAACTTGTGCAAATCATTTAACATTGTGGGAATTCTTTTCTCCATTGCAAAACCAAAAATTCATTCTTAAAGATAGTCAATATACCTTTTACTTGAAAAATTCCAGGACTACATTACTTTTATGTTACATTAAATGCTGGCAATGCAGAAATAAGGAAGCAGTCTTTATCACTGTCCTCACTCCTCCCTAAGTCTTCCTCAAAAGGAAGAGACTATAGGGGCACTGGGACAGCTCAGCAGGTTGAGTGCTTTCCTTGTAACCACAGGGTCTAGGGATGGATTCCCAGACCCCGACTTTGCAAAACCCTTTTGCTGAGCTGTGGTACAACTGCTAACCACCAGACAGCAGTGAGGGTTCTTGCCTCCCATGAGTGAGGCCCCCGGTTCAATTCCTACCCCGTGTGGCCCCACATCTACCTGTGTGGAATGAAACTATGTCACAATTAATGACGTACAATTACGAAGACTGCTGTGGTTCTCCCCCCTTTCTTTCATTCTCTCTCTCTCTCTCTCTCTCTCTCTCTCTCTCTCTCTCTCTCTCTCTCTCTCTCTCTCTCTCCCTCCCTCCCTCCCTCCTTCCCTCCCTCCCTCTCTCTTTTCTCTCAAACAAATTATAAAAGAAGAAGAAGAGACTATGGGTCTCAGTTGTTCAATACCAGATATAGATTGGGCCATGTCTACCTGAGGATAAAATCACTATAGTTTAAAATATCTTGTACATGAAGGAGTCTATCTGCATCTTTCTTTGGTGTTCACCCCTGGAAGATAAGTAAGCACATCCTATACATGGTATTTCTTTCTGTTTCTCAATATCATTATCTCTCTGTACCAACTATGCACTATTGGTTCCCTTTATATATTGAAAGATCAAGTCCATTTCCACATAAAGGAAACCTCTCCTTTTTGTCACTTGGCAGACAGTATGTAGCCTTGGGGACAAATGTGACCACTTTTGCACTGTACTTCCCTGATTACATGCCCTCTTATTTGAATGGATGTCATGAATTGCTCTTTTATCTGAGTCTCTTTAGCAATTAGGAAAAATGGTTGCTCTACATTAGGGCTGAGCAAAGACATCCATCACAATTCACTGGCAGATGGCCAAGCAATTTTGGGGTGGCCGCCTGAATTGAGGAAAAAAAGTGTCATAGCAGGTGCCATATTATGTCAGGGTCTAGTGGCTAGGCAGCTAAATGTAAAAGAGACACATTTTTCATACGCACATGTACAGCTGCTAGAGGCGAGAATCAGCTCTCAACAATCAAGGTGGCTATAGAGTACATACTCGAGTAAGCAAAAATAAATAGCTAGTGAACCATGACACTTGAAGAACATTAGAAGTAGCCCTTGTCCTGAAAAAGTCTGCCCAGGCCGGCACTATGTGTTCTTAAAAAATGTACCGTATCTGTATGTATTGTATGGTTAGGAGCCCAAGTCTATCTAACAATGTATTACTACTTTACAGTTTAAAACCACTGATTTTCATGTACTTACTGTCCTTATAAATCAAAATACCGTAAGTTTATTTTTCATGCTTCAGACATATAAACACTTACACAAAGACCAGAGATCATAGGGAAATTTGATGTTTAACTATTTGAATAGTACTATCACTATGTTTACTGTCTTTCCCAAAATGCCACATATTCAGCTATTAGATACAGGAAAGTCTCTGCTGATCAGTACAGAATAAATAATTGATATCTATTATGTGATTTAATTCCATAGCAAATTATGGCTATTATTAATAAATAAAAGAAAACATAAGTTAATTTGACAGGAGAAGGCTAAAATGTCTACTTGACATTTGAGTTATAAAGTAGCCTCTTTGTGCCTCCAGCCATGTAACATAATTTTAAAATGTTATAATTCAGAAAAAAATATATCCTAGAGGATCAACTAATATTTTATAATGATTGACTGATACCTAACAAAAATTATTCTCAGGGCTGTGAAAATTTGTGGCTTTATATTTCCTTCTGCATTGAATTATCTGCATACTAAAATAAAATGTGATTAATTTTATAATACCATCCTGGAAAACCTGTATTAATATCAGTCATTAGTTAAGTGTCATGAGCAACAATCTAAAAAATAGGTGGATCATGCCTAGAAGCCCTG
Source organism: Craseonycteris thonglongyai (assembly GCA_004027555.1). NCBI lineage: Eukaryota > Metazoa > Chordata > Mammalia > Chiroptera > Craseonycteridae > Craseonycteris > Craseonycteris thonglongyai. The sequence continues at coordinate 3,877 of PVKE010042984.1, read as the reverse complement.
ACCTAGATATTGAGATTCTGCTTAGCTTATACTTCCAAAAAGGAAAAAAAAAAACATCAAACAGAAAGAGTAACATTAACCACACTATAAGACATACAATTAAAAATCCTGGACATTCCATAAATCCTAGTTTTTTCATCTATTAAATGAGAGTTAATACCTGCATCAGACTGGTACAGTAAGGGACAAACACAAGGGGGCGCCAGAGGGGCTCAGCAGCCTGTGGCTGGACTGAGCAGAGGGGCTCAGGGGCCGCCTAGAGAGACAACTTCCATGGTGCAAAAGGAACGCCAGGACCCCGCCCAGACAGACGGTGGACCAGCCTCAGCTGTGACAGCCAACAGGCAGGCAGCCAGACCAGATAGCCTGCATTTACCATGTCATAATCTAAAAAGTCTGATGCAATTCCTTACTTAACATCTTCCTTATCCACCAAAAAAATAAGCTCCTGATTGACAAGGACATTAAATTTTTTTGTTCAATTTGGTATCCCCATGTCTATCTCTTGGTGTGTATTCAGTTGATGTTTGCAGAATGAAAAGCTAAATGCGAAAGAACTGATAATACTGAAAGCCTATTTCTCTGACCTTTAAAAAAAGAAATTCATTCTCTTCTTGTGTTCCAAAAAAAAATATCAGTGCTGTAAAGGATTGGCAAAGATATCATTGCAAGTGTTTTAGAATTGTTCAAAAGCCTCATGTTTGGGAAATCTTTCAGAGTTTGGTTAAAAAAAAAGATTTCTTCATAATAAATCAGTATTGCTGATACACACACACACACACACACACACACACGAGAGGGCTGTCTGGAAAAAGATCTAGTCACAAATGCTTCCATTTTTCATATTACATGGCTGGATAGTTTCCAGACAGCCCTCATATATATGACAGCAACCAAATCTTTCCAAACTCAGAATTTTACCACTACCGTAAACAAAAGTCTTAATGGTCTCTTGCTCATCAGCACAATTTTGACATCAAATACATAAATGTGTTGATGTAGAACTCTTAGAATGATGATGTTTCTCAAATGCAATTTTAGTTCCTGATTATAATTTTGTTGTTTTCACCTCTTCCTTACTATTGATTGCTATGTCAACATGATTAGAAACAACTACTGTTCAATAGTAGAAATGGTTTTGCTGTTCATTGAGGAGGTTCCCTTCTTACAATGAATACTGCTTATTTTGAAAGTTATATGGAAATGAGTTTGAATGCAGAGGAGGAAGCACTGACAAGAGTTCAGATACATAAAGGCAGAGAGTGAAGGTAAACAGTTCCATGAATATAAATGCTTATGCCTATAGCAAAGGTACAAATACACCTTAGAAAACAGCCCTCATATGATGTTAGAAATCATTCCGATTATTTTGTTCAGAGAGCACCTTTGGCTAAGTACTAAGATGGATATGAGAAGGAATACTGCAGTAGAAACGAGAGTAAAGGAGAGTTGACCTTATTTTGTACTTTAGCAAGGGAACAGGAGACTCTGAATAAAAGACAAATTAACAGAATAATATTTAGGATTAAGAAGAGAAAAGAGAATGAGTGGGAAGATAGAAAAAATGTGCACGTGTGTGGCATGTGTTCACACCTACAAGGGATTTCCAAGAAACATAAAGAATGATGACAAAGAAAACATCTCTTGCAAATATATCACTACTACGCAGAGATATGAGAGAATTTTGACACCTGTGGCAGGTTACTCATGGTGTGAGAACATCATGTCATGCTCTCACATGGGTGGTGACCATGCTGTCACTTGGGGCAGGGGTAAAGCTACATGGTTCCTGTATGTTAGGGTGGAGGACTGGCCATAACTACCAGCTGCAGTGGAAAGTTTCTTCCAATAAACACCCTCCTAAGTAGAACATTATGAAAAAGCAAATGCCTATAGTTATCAGTTGTGTAACAGAAAATTGTAGAAGTGGGTCCAGTGCATGCAATAAGTGAATGGTGAACAACATAGCAAGCTGGAAAATACAGAACTGGAACACAGAAGGAAGCAACCACTGACCTCTATATAATCCTTGGCTTATGGAATACAACCCCATCATTACTACAGTCCTAACTTGAAGATTCAGTGGGATAATGCACATGCTGTCTTGGCTTGAAACTGACACATAACAACTATAAAAAAACATGTAAGGTATTACATTAATTACTTGATAGGGCTGTAGATACATATTTAAAAATTGTTAGCACTGGCTTTTGCTCATTTTTGGACTGTGATTGCTTGTGCCTCACAAACCCAATATGTTACTATGAAGCAGTATTTATATTATTTTCTATAGAAGCAGAATGAATTCCATAGCATCAGATCTATAATGCCATTTGGACTGACAGTGGTCTGACTAATTATGCCTAACCTACATCCTTACTCTGTGCTACATCTGAAAAGGTACAGAAAACAGTTTTTATTTTAACCAAAAAGCATAAATTCCTTAACCCATAATAGCAGTTATACCAGCAGATGAATGAGGCACATTTGAGACTGGGTTCCAAGTCTTAGCCACAGTGTTCACTAAACTCAATCCAGCACTGTTATTGAGAACTTAGTCTATGAAAGACAGCCATATCCATTAAGATTTTCAAGTGTCGTAAAACTTAAGAAGAAGAAATATAACAAGCAAACAAATAACTGTAGCTTTAGTCAATTTTTTTCTCTTACAAAGATTCTTCTCTTCAGTTGGGGGGGAGTTAGGAAATAATTTAATGAATGACCACGAAAAAGAAATAGGATGTTAGAATTTCTCTACCCTCATTAATGCTGGTGCCCTACTGGCAACTTTAAAAAGGCTTATTTTCCTTTTCTTTCATAATTTTTTTCTACATTGAGATGACATGGTCTCTGAAAGTAAAAATAGGATCCCCTTTATTGCTTTTTTATCGTGGGCACTATGGTAAAGAGACTTAACATTAGAGATTATAAGTGACTTGTTAAAGAACTCAACATATGAGTAATCAGGTATGATCAGAAAGCACACTCTTTTTCACCTGTGCATTCAAATGTATTTTGTCAGATATCCTTTTCCTAAACAATAACTTGGATAGGATTGATTGTTGACTTTCTAGACAGAAGTCCCATAATTTTCAGGTGTTGCAACTGTTTTATTTTTAATTATTATAATAAGATTGTTTTTTACTCTTTCATTCAATTCAAAGTTTTTTCCTGCCCATAAGCTCACATCTGACCACCAGTGGGTCCATTCTTTCTCTCTTCTTTCTCTAACTTCCTTTCGTCCTGCTAGCTGTTCCACTTTGGGAACAGGGAAAGAGGGTTAAGGATAAAGTTTTATTTAACTAGCAAAGTTTTCTTTAATTAGCATCTGCTTATTACAGGTCTCTTGTGGAAGTCAAATGCCCTCTTGTCAGTACAAATGAGTCACTTTGGAATATTCCTCTAGGTTCTGGAGTTCAGGTTGTCGCAGAATCACTGGCTAAGTCTACAGAGGGAAGGAAAAACTTTCAGGCATTTTCAGCTCTCTATTTACTGTAGACTTTAGGTGATCTAGTCATAGCATCAATACTGGATGTATAGTGGAAGGTAAAATAAGAGAAAATCATCTCTTTTTTGTTCTACTTGTTATTTGACTTATACTGAGTAGGGATAAAATAGAAATAAGATCTGATATAATATATGGTAACATTGGGACTATGATATAGAAAGTCCACTGTAATACAGTGATCCCTCGTTTTTCGCGGTTAATGGGGACCAGAACCTTCCGCGAAAGCTGAAAAACCGCGAAGTAGGATTTGCCCCTAGGAATTTGCGTGTATGCGGGTACAAGAATGTTTTAAATATGTAAACAGTATTCATACTTTACTCATTTAAGACAAAAATGACAACAGTATACGTATTTACTTAAACGTGTCAG
>PVKE010042983.1:0-13536 GCA_004027555.1 Craseonycteris thonglongyai | reverse complement strand
TCAGTGCATAGTTATTTCTATTTTACTTTTTTGACAGATAGAGAGAGAGACAGAGACAGAGACAGTTAGAGAACCGAACTGTGGGAACTCCCCAGTTCAGCACGTGGGTCCTGCCTGGGCCGGAGCCGGGATTCGATCCTCGGTCCTCATGGCCTCAAAGCGAGCGCTCAACCCGCTGAGCCGTCCCGGCTTTCCCCCCGAGTGCGTCTTAAACGCAGTATATTGAGTGGGATAAGCCAGACCCAAACCAGCACGCTGTGTGGTTGTGTGTGTGAAGTTCTAGAACATGACAAATGGTGGTTTTCTGTGAGGCCGAAGGATTCACAGGAAGGACATGAGTCAGCTTCCCTTGGTGATGGAAGTGTTCTGTGTTACGACGGACTTGACTCCCACAGACTTACTCATTTGTCACAACTCATCGAATGGTATACTTAAGGCCTGTTCATCCCCTTTATATTAATGTTACCTTAAGTAAACGGCAAGGAAAAGATCTAACATTAAAAAGATGGGGTAAGTTTCAGATGTGTAATCCTTGGTGAGGCAACGTCCAGACACAAGGGGCACCCACATTGCTTCTCAAAAGGCGATCCCATAGAACTACACAATGATCATGGGGAGAAGCAAGCATTTGGGAGATGAGAGCTAGGAGTGGTTTCTGAGGGAGTTCTGAGCGGGTCAGAGGTCTAGAGCGAAGCACGTCACCTGCACCCCGCTGACTCCAGATGCATAATGGGGTGGAGGGAGTCCTCACGCTCCTGTGTATTCACGGCGCACGTGAAACAAATCCACCTAAAGCAGACCTTTTGTTAGGACATTGAGGTAGGGATAAGCATCCCAAGTCCTGTACCGTCGGCAGGTGGTGGTATCGGTGTCCTCTCTGCAGGGTGACTGTGTGCAGATCAGTCACAACATCATGGGCGGGTCCTGTCTAAGGACTGCACAGAGCAGGAACCAGAGCTTCCAGGCAAAGACCACTGACTGCAGGTGTGTGTGTAGGGGGAGTCAGAATTCCTGCTCGGGAGCAAGTGTTGCTGATTTACATCAGCCAACCCTAATCAGCCATTCTGAAGTCTGATTAGTGCTACTACTAATTCTGGGGAAGCCGGGATGGCTCAGTGGGTTAAGCACTCGCTTTTGCTGAACTTGGGAGTGCCCCCAGTTCAGTTCTCACCAGGGTGAGACCCCGGCCCAGTTCCTGCCCTGTGCAGCCCCGCGCCCGCCTGTGGAATGAAACTATGTGGAAAAACCAATGATGTGCAACTACGGAGACTGTTCTGGGCCCTTCCCCTTCTTTCTGTCTCTGTATCACTGTGTCAGAAACAATAAAAAAATAATAAGTCTTCGAAAATAATTCTGGCCCTGTTGTCCCCCCGACCCCGGGTGGGGTACCCATTAAGTGCTGTGTCCCGAACTAAGAGTGTCAAGTCATGCACTGTACACTGGGATTGAGCTGCCCGCATTATCTCACACCCTGACAGGTGCATCTGAAGGGCCAACCCTGAGCTGTTGCCAAAGACGGGGAGGAAAAGTATATAAAAGGGAAAACAGCGCCCTACCTCCCAAGCCGGGCTGGTGTGTCTGCCTGTTTTGCATTCCAGAGAGAAGAGAATGGAATCAGTTTGGTCCATAGCAGGTTCCAGGCCCCGTCATTTCTTCAACCACTGGGGTGCTGGGGCTCTGGGTGGAGGTGGAGGGGTAGGGGTGGGGCTGGGGGGCTGTACAAAGCAGGGTCTTTTGTGCAGCTAGAGCACAGAATAGGAGGTTCTGGGGGCGGGGGAGCTCTTGTGAGGACCTAATATTAAGTATCACCTTCTGATTCTCATACTTGATGTCATTCACCTTCAGCACAATCCAGGGAGGTATGAAGGATTGTCTCCATTTTGCAGGTGAGGATCCCAGAGTGATCAGGTGGCTGCCATAGAGGACACAGCCACCGAGTGGGAGGGCCCTGCTGTCCCCGCGGTCTCCCTGAGCGCAGGGGTGTGCTGATGTGACGGGGCCATTGATCTTGCGGGAGCTTCCTGAACTACTCCAGAGTGGAAGTCTTCCAGGATTTTCCACAGGGCAATGAGGCAAGAAATGTATGGGCTGGCCTGATTAACGGGCCAGCCAGTTAGGAGTTCCTTGCCAAGCTCGGGGTATAATTTACAGGCACCCCGGCAGGAAGAAAGGACCCATAACTCATCCGCAGAGGCCCTTACAACAAGAGACAGGCTGGGCCATTGAAAACATCTCCGCTACTTACGCCACAAAGGACCGGTGTTTCTGGGTGTCCCGGTCAAAGAACAAGCATTCTGGATGAATACACAAGGCAGAGTAAGTGAGGAAAACGCTCGCGGGTCGTACGTTTCTGGCTGACGTTTCCCTTGTTTTCTGACAGGCGTGTTTATTCAGCCACGTCCTCTCTCTCACGCCTCTCCTCCCACCTTGCAAAGGCCATCCTGTGAGCAGAGCCATCGTTCATCGCGTAGAAATCAAATGTTGCCGGGAAAGCAAGCGGCTTACAGGATGGCAGAGAAAGGGCTACAGAAGACAGTGGAGGAGAGAGTCCCCGGGAGGGAGACGCCGCCGGGCTGGTCCTGGCCCTGTCACTGCAGGACTTGGGGATGTCACTTCATCTCTCCAGGCCTCTGACTCCTCCTCTGTGGAGTTCGGATGGTTTGGAAGTTGCATGCATTTCTCACCACCGCAGTAGGACTCGGCGTCTGGAAGTAATGCGCCCTCAGCCAAGCCCCCAGGGCATTCCATCCATGTGTGACATCGGTCACTTTTTATCTCAAGTTCTAGTTATTTATGAGCATTTCTTTCTCCCCCCCACCCCCCACAACAGGAAACCTTTTTTGTCCCTGTGTGCCCCGTAGCCCCAGCACACGGCATAGTGTGACCGAAAGATGCATGTGTAAGAATGGCCTCTGTTCACCTGTCCTGAAGAGGGTGGCTTGATTGAGAGTTTTTCTTACTGAATGCACATTCTTTCTGTTTGATATAATTTAACAAATTCATTTCCACGTGCAGAGTTAGAAATAAATTTTATTTTAGCAAGACGTTATTTTAGAAGAATCTTATTAAAATAGTCCCCTACACGTCCTCTTTCAGATCCCACTTTTAAGTCAGAGCATGTTTTTCAAGTTTGCTGAAAGATGCTGCTTCACACGCTGGATCTCTGCCGCCCCTCCTCCCGGCCGCAAATTGGTCATGGGGGTTATAGTTCAGCAGTCGTCCCCGCACTGGGCACGTCGACCCTCAGGTCAGGCTGACCAGGTTGGCTGGCTTTGGCTGGTGGCGTGTTCATAGGTGTGAGGAGAGGCCTTCACGGTACCTGTGTGCTGGGGGGAGAGACCCGAACCCGAACTGGATCAGCTGAAGCCCGGCCCCCCTGCAACACTGTGATCAAAGTCAATGGCGAGCTGCTGAGTGCTGGGGCTGTTTGTTACGCAGCACTGTTGGACTGCCACCTCATTTCATTTTGCATGTTTACTTTCCCCAGCAATTCTACATCACCTATGTCTTTGTGCCCTGCTTGGACACCTATTTTTTAAAATTATGTTTATTAAAAATTTTTTTAATGACAGTTGCATATAATACTATATTTCAGGTGTACAAGATAGTGATTAGACATTCATAACTTACAGACATTATAACTTATGAAGTGATCATCCTGGTAAGTCTAGTACCTGTCCAACGCCCTGCATAGTTATGATATTAATTGACTCATTCCGTATGCTGCACTTCATAGCCCTGTGACTGTTTTTAAAACTGGCAATTTGCGTTTCTTAATCCCGTCCCCTTTTTCACCCAGTCCCCACCCCCCACCCCCATCTGGCAGCTACCCGGTTATTCTCTGTATCTATGAGTTTGTTTTGTGTTGTTTGGTCATTTATTTATTATGTTTTTAGATTCCACATATAAGTGAGATCATATGGTATTTGTCTTTCTCTGTGTGGCTTAATTTCACTTAGCATAATACCCTCCAGATCCAGTCATGTTGTCACGAATGGTGAGATTTCACCCTTTTTTATGGCTGAGTGATACTCCATTGTGTAAGTGTACCACCTCTTCTTTGTCCAGTTGTCTATAGACGGGCATTTCGGTTGCTTCCATATTGCGGCTGTTGTGACTCGTGATGCAGTGAACGTAGGGGTGCACATACCTTTTTGAATTAGTGTTTTGGATTTCTTCAGATAAATATGCCCGAGGGGAAATGTGGGGTCAGAGGTAGTTCTGTTTTTAACTTTTTAAGGACCCTCTGTACTGCTCTCAGACATTGGTTTTCGGAGTGGCAGGTCTGCCAAGTAGGAAGCTTCTGGAGACCCAAGTTGAGAACAGAGTTGAGAATCTGACTCTGTGGTTGTGTCCATGCGCCATGTTGTTCTTTATGCTTTAAAATAATTGGGAGCATAATCTCTGGAAACTTTACACGATTCATGAATGTTTCTTTAAAAATTAACGCGTATATCATGTCTCACGTTTTATGAAATCGGAAGTTCCAGATCACTCTTCTTAAATCAATAGGAGAAACACATGCTTAATGTAGGATTTTAAAAACGAGAAGACCTGACTTAAAATAAGGACGTTGTTATTTATTTTTTAAATGCAATAAAATTCACATAACATGAAATCCGCCATTTTAAAGAGGGCAGTGGTCCCCATCTGCTCTAGGACATGGTCGGCGACTTCTTTCATCTTAAACATCACAGCAGACACCAGTCAGGGGAAGAAGGGGAGAAGGGGAGCCTAGAGATCAGAGAAGCGCCCGCGAGGGTGCTCGGTGGCTGGGCCGCTCAGGGCCCCGCGTTCCGCTGGTGGAGGGGGCTGGAGGTGGGCATCGAAGGCGGACTCTGCTCCGTGTTGGGGGTGGGAGGTGCTGATGCCCCCGTCATGCATTAGGTAAAGCAGGGATCGTTTCCGATCACACAGCAGCCTGGAGCTAGTGGAGGAAAAGATGGAACTGATGAACAACGAGGGGTTATGTGTTCGTTTCTGCTCTTTGTTCCTTTGCATCTTACGGTGGGAGGTGAAGACTTTGAAGCGCCCGCTTTGACTTTGACCCGAGTCCAAAACGTCTTAACGCTTTGCTCGGGCTTGGAACACTTTCCTGTCCTGTGCTGGAGTCCATTTGACTAGGGCGGTTTAGAACCCTCCCCCCACACCTCAGTGCACTCTCCTACCCCAGGCTGGCTGTGGATCCGATCCTGCTCACACGCACAGTCGCCTGGGGACTCCTGGGGCGGCCCCAAGGCACTTCAGAGGGTCTGCAAGGTCAAAAGTAATTTTCATGCTCGTGCCCATCACTGGCTCTCGTTCTCAGGAGTGTCGGCGGCGTTTCCAGAGCTGCGGGATGTGTCGTAGGTGGACAGGTTACATGCAGAGCTGACCCGGGACTCCAGCCGGCTTCTGTTCTGCCAGAATAGAAGGAATCAAGAAAGTTAAAAATTGTGAAATAATGCCACTCCCGCCATTTTTTTTTTTAAATAGTTTTTCTCATAAAAATGTTATTTACATGAACATGTAAGGCATTTGGGGAGGAGGTGGGCAGAGCGAGCTGGGCTCCCCAGGACCCCCGACCCTGGTGCTCACAAGGTGGGGCGGCCCTGGGGGGCTGTGCCTCTGTTTTATTCTGTGCTGTGACGTGGGGGCTCTTTGAAAGCCTCCCTCTGCTGCCCCGCACGTGCTCAGCAAGCGCGCGCCTCCCCGTGTGGGGCAGATGCAGGCGGCGGGAAGCGAGTTATTCTGAGATTGGCACAGGCTGTAGATACCAGCCGTAGTATTTTCTTGCTGAAGTCGTGTGAGCAGTGCTGGGGCAGAAGGATGTAGATGCGTTTAAAAATAGAAGGCTGTAATTAGCCAAGGATGGATTTCTTCTAGAAGGCGTCAATCACTACGGCAACCACCCCCGCTTTTCCGAGGCAGCCTCCATGCCGTGGAGTCAGTCTTCTCAGTAAAGGTGACCTGCCAACCTCCTCGCCAGTGTGTGCTGTGGAGTGAGTTCTGCGACGTCACATGTCAAGGGACACACACGCACACGGACAAACGCTGTGGCACGTCACGCTATTTTCCTTCTCTTTTAAATGGTCGTCTCTTGCAGGTTAAGGACCTGTTGTGAACGTGAGTTCAGGAAGGCGTGTGTCAGAAGTGGGGCTGCTGAAAGCGTGAAGGTGAGTTAGACTTGCACTTCTTGGTCGGAGAGCTGGACATTTTTAATTGAACAAAGGGTCTGGTTCTCAAGGTTTTGCCGTATTCAGTATGTCGTGGCTCTTAGAATCCTGGAGTGGCCCAGGGGGACACGCGCGTGGGCTGCTTCTGCGTGGATTATTTTGTCATGTGTGTCATGCTTACCCACGAAGCGATGGGTGTGGGACAACTGGCACTTGCGTGAACGCGTCTCTACAGAGTCCAGGAGTCACAGAGACGGGGGGTGGGTACGCGTTCCTGTGACAGGGAGACCACCCTTCCTGCCTCGGTGCTCAGAGGCGGTGGTGGTCATGTTGGCCAGATACGTGGCTGAGGACACAGGAAGTGAGGACAGTGGGGTGGGGGGCACCCACTCACTGCTGCTAGGTAGTCATCTTAGCGCCAGAATCCTACATCTTGGAACTACATGTTCGTTGCTATTTGTATTTTCAAGGATTCCTCTGAGTTCTCTGCAGTACTAGTTTTATTAACGTTCTTTTGCAAAAATCAACTGGTTCTGGTTACACTCAGCGGAGAAGGAAGAGACTTTGATCTGGGGTTGGAATTTTGACGGGCATAATGGAAATCAGGAAGAAAAGAAAAACTCCAAGGGGAAAAGGAATCTTGGAGGGAAGAGCCCGGGAACCCTGGAGATGAGTTGAAAAATATACCGCCTGCCCCAGCACCTCCTCTCGACTTTGCTGCTTAAACTTCACCAGGTTTGCACTTGGGTTTTCAAAGGAAGCTGTGCTGCGTCCCTTGCAGCTGTCTGCGCGCTGCCCTGGGAGGGAGGCCCAAGCACCTGCCTTTCGGTTATAAAACTGTAAACGTGTCTCAGGGTGTGAAGCTCCGGGGTCCTGTGAGGTGTGGAATTGCAGCCGCCTCTGCAGACTGTCTGGATCAGCACCCCGGGTTGCCTGAGGTCAACACGTACCTCACTGATTTAGGAACCACTGCTGCCACCTCTCCGCACAGCTGGACAGTCTTACCTCCGCAGTCCCGCAAAGGGACGGCCGTGCCAGGGCTCCAGGGCCACGTGCCCGAATTCCTTCCACTTGAGTGGCGTGGCCACGTGCTTGCCCTTCTGAGGCTAACACTCGGCCAAAAGATAAGCACAGGTGGACCGTGCCCTTCGTGGGACCCAAACGGCTGCACAGTTTCCAGAGATGGCACCGTGAGCCCGTGCCGCCGCCTGTGTGTGTGGATGCACAGCCTCGTCCGGGGAGCGGACGCCGTGCGTTCCGCCAGCGCCCGGCCGTGTCGGCTCATCTCCACATGTGAGCGCCCGGCTCTAGCGATCGCCTGGCCCAGTGTGGTGAGCCGCTGACCCCGCTTGTCGCGCGCTGGGCGGCGCAGCAGTCATCTCGTTGGCAAACGGGAGCCGACCTCTGGGAGGGTTTCTTGTGTCCACAGAACAGAGGACAAAGCACAGAACCCCGTTTGGTTCTGGTGCGTCCCACCAACGGGGCCCAGACAGGCGAGTTCGGGCGTCAGATGCCATCCCAGTCACTCCCCGCCGCCTCCATCGGAAGCAGCCCCGTCTGCGTGGCTTGTCCTCTGCTGTGTGATGACCGTGTGCACAGTGAGCGTGGGCTGCCGTGGGAACGACCACAGATGGGGCTGGGGAGCCTCAGCAACAGTCCTGAGGCGGGACGTGGGCCGGGCTGGCTTCCTCTGAGGCCTCTCGTGTGGAGATGGGTCGTCGTCTCCACGTGCTCACGTGCTCCACAGACATGTGTCCTAATCGCTCTGATAAGGACACCAGTCCTATTGGATTAGGGCCCACTCTGCTCACCTCATTTAACTTGCACCACCTCTTTGAAGAGCCCCATCTCCAAATAGGGTCACATTCTGAGGAACTGGGGGTGAAGACTACTTATGAATTTGGGGGTGGAGGCGGGGACACAGTTCAGTCCATGACACTATGCCTCAGAGTCCAGATCGCTGACCTAGAGGTTGTAATAAAAGAAATCGCGTGCAAGTGCTCCGCAGTCTGCCGAGTGATGTGCGAACGTGGCGTTACTTGCTTCATCCTGATGACTTGATCCTGCGTCCCTGACGGGCCTGTTTAGATCTGGCAGGAGCACCACTCAGTCAGGTTTGGGGCCCGAGATGCGAGCAGGCTGTCTCTGCACCGAGGCCTCTTCCCTGCGGCCCCAGCTGTGGGTGCTGACGCCGAGCAGAGGCGGTCCAGTGGGGGGCGGAGGGAAGAGGAGGGATGGCCCATACTAAGAAGGCCCTGAGGGCTCGGGGTGCGTGGGCCCTCCACGTCGTTGGAAGCGACACGGCGTCGGTACTGGCTATGAGGACGCGGTGACCCATCCCTGTCTGATTCTGATCCGAGAGCCACTACCCTGAGCATGTGCTGGTGGTGCCGGGGCGCTGAAGGGGGGTTTGATTTCCATTGGTCCGTATACTTCATTTTGATAACATTTCTCAAAATTTGTGGAGGTGCTCTCGCTCTTGAAATACAGCTTTTATTTCTAGAAGGATGAGGAAGGGAGCGTCTCTTCCTCATTGTTCTTTGAATGTGGCTTTGCTCTGCTCCCCGGGATGGGAAACAAAGGATTTGGGTGAAGCCTGGGCGAGGCCTGACTTTGAAATGGTGCTTGGACACCATGGTGGCTCCCAGGGAAGACTGGCCAGCGGAGCACCTGGGATTCCTGCGGAGATACCTGGACCGTATGCACACGTGGCTGTGAGCGTTCAGCAGGGTCATGTGGTCTCAGAACCCCGCAGAAGGCAGAACAGCACCCTTCTGAGGCTTGGGGAGCCCTAAGTGAGCCGGACAAGCCAGGTCTTGTAACTCCCTGAGTGATCTGCACCAAGTGGAGCGCGAGCCCTGGTGGAGTTGCAATCTCCAGAACCGCTCTGGGAAGGGGAGCCCCCTCCCCGCCCTTGTTCACCTCCTCAGGAGCCCAGCACTGTATTTTACCTCCTTTCCTATCAGAAATTCAGGGGCTAGGGCATTGCATCTGTTAATGCATCTGCACATGATGATGCTTAATCTCAGAGCGCTGCTAATGATGGACTTGCAGGCATTTCCATGGAGTGTTGGACATGGGGCCTCTGACCCCCTGTAGGTGGGTGAACTAATTTGGTTTGGCTGTCACGTTGGGCCTGAGCTATATGTCTATTTGACATGAATGAATAGAAGTCGGGGCAAATATCCCCGTGAGGGTCCCTCAGAGAAGTGTATTGGGGGACCCCCCCCTTTCACTACTGGCAGGCTCTGTGAAGATGAAGTGGCCCCCTCACACCTGGGGCAAAACACGGGGCTTCTAAGACGGTCCAGGGGCAGCACCAAGGCCAGAGGCAGGCGAGGGGCTCGCTCTCCCGGGTGCCGGTGACGGCCTTAGAGCCCGTAGGCTGGGTCCTGCAACGGGCACGTCTGGGGCAAGGGATCGAGTGCGCGGGGGGCACAGAGCGGAGCCTTTCCCCTCGGGCGTCCAGTCCGGGCCAGCGGCTGGCCCCCCAGAAGCACTGCGTGGGGCCTTCCGATCGGAGCTGCCACGGGGCCGAGACGCAAAGCCTGGCACCGTCCCAGCTCGGGCCAGTTCCTCGAGCCCGTGTGAGCCTGTTTCCTCCTCTCAAACGGGGCTGCGGAAGCCGGGGCTGCGGGGTGGCTGTGAGCCGGGCCAGGCAGCCGCTGGCTGCAGGGCAGGCCCCGGCCTGCGCGGGAGACGCGAACGCGAGCTGCTCTCCTCTCAGCGTCCGGAAGGAGGTCCACCCTGCGTGCCAAGGCTCTTTCGGTCCAGGGAGTGGCAAGCCGGGCCGTCACGGGCGACGAGGCCCCCACGGGCGCCTGTGATGCCGGCCAGGGAGGGACCCGGGCGCCCCGAGGGCGGCCCCCCGAATCCCCGGCCCGCGCACCCCGCGCGGCCGCCTCCCCGAGGCGCGGCTCCGGGCGGGGCCGGACCGCAGAGAGGACAGGCCGGCGGGGCTGCTCTCGCGAGAACAGCGTCGGGGGCGGTGCCAGCGGCCCGTCGCCGCGTTGGGCGGGGCGGCCGCCGGCCACGTGACCCACGTCCCCCGTTCTGATTGGCCGAGCGCGCCCCGAGCGCCCCGCCCCGCGCTCCCGCGCGGCGGGCGGCGGAGGCGCGTCCTCAGGCCCCCTCGCGTGCGGCCGCCTCGGGCATCTCGCCATGTAGGTCGCCGTCGCGCTCTGCGCTGCTGGGTCTCAGGCGCTGGGCATGTTCGATGTGCTGAGGCGCGTGCCCAGGGCCATTTCCCGGAAGGGCACTCTTGCGGAGAAGGCGCCAGGGCTTCAGAGGGGCCCGAGCCGGGGTGCCTGAGACCCCCCCTCCGGGGACAGGCCTGCCGGGGTCACCTCCCCCTGCCCGCCGTGTGCGGATTCCGCCCCAGCGTGCTTCGTGCTCGTTACAGGACACCCCGGGGAACCTCGGCCGTGACTCTCAGCTGCAGACATTAGTCCTCTCCTTCCTGGCAGAGGCTGCGCATGGCCTCATTCCGGTGTTTGAAAGTCACAGTTGTGACTTCTGAGCGACTCCACAGCTCGGAGTCCCCTCCAGCAGCTGTCGCCCCACAACCTCCTCCAGCTCTTTGCAGCGCCAAACAGCATGGGAGCCCCGACTCAGAGGCCTGCAGAAAACGGGGACCCCTGCCCAGGGGGGCTCACCGTCTAGACGGGAACAGGGAACAGGCCCTTCAACAATTGCAGTGCAATGCACTGCCGCCGCCAAGAGTGCACAGTTGTGTGTGTGTGTGTAACACAACGATCCTGACTCCATTCCACCCAGGAGGACTCTGAGACTCGAGAACGTGTGAATTAGCCAGGGCGTCACACCTGGTATGTGGTAGAGTTGGGATGGATTTGAATCCAGATGATCCCACCGAGAATTCAGGATCTTTCCCAGTCCAGTCGTTTCCACTCACCCCCCATTAGCACCGTAAGGTGCTAGGGGCCCGGGCTGTTATGCTTCCTGTGGCTCCAGGACCACTTTTCTGGTTTCATTTGAACTGACCTGTTAGGCAAAGCAGACTTGATAGCCGTGGCAGAGAGGGTACATGTTCCAGCCACGGGGAGCCCGTGTGCAGAGGCACTTGGTACAGAAGAGCCAGGCTCGGCCCAGGGGGCTCAGCCTGACCGGCGCTGGTGCACTGCCCGTCCTGTGCTCCGCTCGTCCATTCTCAGTCTCTCCTTGGCATCACCTGGCTGCCCTGTGCCCCTGAGCTCAGCCCTGCCCAGGCGGAGCAGTTCCCCGGCCCTGGCACACAGGGCACATCCCTCTGAGCGGGTCTCTCTGCTTAAGGACCTCCTCGCACACCCACGTTCTTGCAGGAACCCAGGCTTTGAAGATCAGGTTGTCTCAGAAACTCCTCACATCCAACAGTCGGCCCAGCTCTAGTGATTTCCATTTCTGTTGCTTTGTGGCACTTTTTCCCACCAGAAAAGGGACTGGGGTCTGCTTTATTCTCACCTACTTGTTTACAAGGAGCAGCAGTTAGACCTTGTGAAACCCCCCGTTGAGATGTCCTCCCCCTCAGCCAACTTCTAAGGTGTTTCTGCTTTGTTTTATTTTAGTTTTTAAGATTTATTTATTTTTATTGTTTTTGACAGAGAGCGAGACAGAGGCAGAGAGAGACAGAGAGAAGGGGGAGGGCCCAGAGCAGTCTCCATAGTTGTACATCATCCGTTTTTGACATGGTTTCATTCCACACAGGTGGGTGGGGGCCGCGCAGGGCAGGAACCGGGCAGAACCAGGGCCGTCCCACATGGGAAGATTGCCCTGGCAAGAACTGAACTGGGGCCACACCACAGTTCAGCATATGGGTCCCCAGGGGCTGGGACCGGGACTCGATCCTCGCACCCCGGGGCTGCAAAGGGCTCGCTTAACCCTCTGACCTATCCCGGCTTCCCTGATGATTCACTTCTGATGCCAGTCAATTGGCACATTTCTAGAGAGGACGGCTCTCTCTCGGTTTGGGGCCTAGACAAGGCCACGTCAGCACCTGTGACTGCTTGTCCAGACCCCCTCAAGCCCCGATCTGGTCCCTTCACACCTTGTCTTGTCTCTGTTATGAGCGGAACTGTGTTCTCCCCAGATAATAGGCTGCATCTGAAACAGGGTCTTTAATGAGGTAGTTAGGGTTAAATGTGATCATTAGGGTGGGGCCCACTACAATACGATTGATGTCTGTAAGGAGATGAAGACACAGGTACTGAGGGAAGGCCATGGGACGACACAGGGAGAAGATGGTGGCCTCTACCAGCCAAGGAGAGAGGACCCCGAATAAAACCAGCCCTGCCGCCACCCTGATCTCAGATGTCCAGCCTCCAGAACTTGGAGAAAATATATTTCTGTAGCAAGACAGAGGTGGGTGCAAACCTTTGGCCTGCTGCTCACGTGTGGGGTGCTGGGCAAGGCACCTAACATCTGGAACCTCTGCTTCCTCCTTTGTAACTGTGAAAGGATGTCCTGTCCGGCGGTTACATGAGATAAAGCTGTAATTTAATTACGGAGCGAAGAAAATTCCGGTGAAAATGTGTGTGAGCTAGAAACCTATTGCTCACGGCACCACAATAAATCTCGCAGCAGGATTTCAAAGAGGTGCTGCTTCCTGACTCGGACAGCTCCCCTCGGAGCGGTCCCAGCACGGCTTTCTGAGTGTGGTCCCCTCTGCAGAAACAGGCTGTCTGGAGAATTCCACACGCAGTGTCTTTATTTAGCAACCGACAAGCTGGTGTCCCACCTAGTGGTCAGCGGGAGGAAGCCCGTTTCAAGAAGAGACCAGAAGACTTGATCTGCTGGGCGGAGACGCCTGCGTAACTGGTTTCAGCTCATTTCCCCATCCATAGAGGCTCGGGCACCGTCAAGCCCGAGGTGTGAGACACGGCGGGGGTGTACCACACGTGCGCGCGCTGTGACAATGGTGTGGCTGATAAGAGGAGTTTTCCTTGAGAGAGAGAGTCGTTAGATGAGGAGGCATACCTTGGAATGGTTTTCTAAACATGAACTATTTTAAGGATACCGAAAAGTTCCTAACAAACAGGGCATTCAGGACTCAGCTCTGTGTGTTCTAACAGTTTGTCATATTTGCTTCCGATGTCTTCCCTGTCCACCCCAGGCAACCACTGATTTGAATTTGGCTTACCATTAATGGTATTTAATAATTCTATTTATGTGTGAATTCATGTATTGCCCCTATGAGCCCTGGTCCTGCCCCTGCGAGCCCTGGTCCTGCCCCAGTGAGCCCTGGTCCTGCCCCAGTGAGCCCTGGTCCTGCCCCAGTGAGCCCTGGTCCTGCCCCTGCGAGCCCCGGTCCTGCCCCACTGAGCCCTGGTCCTGCCCCTGCGAGTCCTGGTTCTGCCTCTATGAGCCCTGGTCCTGCCCCTGAGAGCCC
>PVKE010042982.1:0-13539 GCA_004027555.1 Craseonycteris thonglongyai | reverse complement strand
AATAAACGCTATGCAGGCAAATGAAAACAGTGTGATGGAATGTGGTCTCACCTGCTGGGCTGGAAAGTCACTGCAGGTGGGATGAGGGGACAGCCAGCTCAAAGGCCCTGAGGCAGAATATACTTCCGGGTTGAAGGAACAATGAGCAGAGCCCTGTGCCTGCAGCTGAGCCAGCGAGGAGAGAGGCCAGCAGCCCGCCCGAGGTCACACAGCCAGCACCTGTCAGGCCTCCCCTTCCTTCCCTGCCTGGCCCTTCTCCCCATCACCACGCTCCTCCCTCCCCCCAAACTCCTCCTACGTGCTGCTCCCAAGGAGTCCTGGGGTCTTGGGGACAGCAGCCCTGACAGCCCCTCAGGCCCCTCTGTGTTCCTCCTGCAGCTGCTGGCTGCTGCCTGGTGCCTGCGCTAGGGAAGGAGGAGGAAAAGGACACCCAGCCTGTGGAGCAGGAGAGCCAGCAGGGTCAGCAGAGGGGGACAGAGGGTCAAGAAGGGTGACCAGAGCCCCAGTCACCCATTTATGGCTGACACAACAAAGGATGCAGGTGATCCCCAACTCCAGGCCCCAGGACATGCTGCACCTCTGGCTCCTGGGCACTGACTTGTCTTGGTGAGTCCTTCACCAGCTGAGGACCCTGGAGTTTGTTGCGGGGGTGGGGGTGTAGGCTGTTTGGAGAACCACAGGAAAGCTGTATGCAGGGGAGGGGTGGGTCAGCCTGGATGCAGGAAGACGCCCTCTGGGGCCATGACAGGGGCAGATACAAAGAGAGACTGGAGGTCAAAGAGGAGGCTGGGTGAGAACCCAGGGAAGAGGACAGGGCTCAGCCAGCTGGGACCATGAGGATGGAGAGCAGGGGATGGGCAGACTCGGGTCAGGCATCAGGGGACAGGGATGGAGACAGACAGGCTTGGGGGTCTGGGGTGGTGGCACAGATGACCCTGGGTCTGCTCCACTGACTGGGGGGACAGTGGGCACCTAGGGAAGGAGAAACATAAGGGAGGGATAGTGTGCTAAGCGGGGACCTGTGGGCATGATGGTTCCCAGGTGAGGTATTTGAATGTAAGTACCAGCCAGGGGAGATTAGCTTCTTGCTCGCGGGGAGAAGAGCCTTTGGCAAAGCCTTCTGTGTGTACAAAAGGTCAGGGTGTTCCAGTGACTTCAGGCAGCCTGGGACAGGTGTGGGTGGGGCTTTGAAAAAAATGCCACAAGGAAATCCAGGCCTCAAATGCCAGGCAAGGGACCTGAGACTTCCTGCCTATGGCAGCAGCCACATGGGAGGTCTGTGATGGAGGAAAGACTCTGGAACAGGTATGAGGGCAGAAGGCAGGTGGGTGGTGAAGAAGAAAGGAGGGAGTTCCCAATGGGTTCACCATGGGCCCAGAAGGATCTAGCAAGAAACATTCTGCAGTATCCACTTCTACATACAGTGCCTCAGTGTCACAGCCCTTGTGCTGGGGCTTTCTTCAGTCACTCTGTAATTGACAAGTTTGGCACCATTATTAGCCTCATTTCACAGAGGCTGAAACCAAGGCACAGAGACGTAAATAATTCACCCAAAATCACAGAGCTCACAAATGACAGAACCAAGATTTGACTTTGGACCTTCGAGTTCCAGCATCTGGACCTTCACACTTCTGTCTTTCTCTGCCTGTGTCTGTATGTCAAAAACAATAAAATATCTTCTTTCTTTTTTTTTTTAATAGAAAAGAAAAAGCAGCATGTAGTGATAGACTCAGTTATTTCCTGTCCTAGTCACCTCCCTCAAGAGAAGGGATCCATGTCCCACAGAAAGAAGTTGCTCTCCTCTGGCTAAATGCCATATGGGGATGAAAATAATTAGGAAACACACAAGTTTCATAAACTAGTCTTACAATTCTCACTCTCATCTGTGTAACTGAAATAATTCAGCAAAGGTTAAATTGAGTAGATACAAAGACACAGGTCAGTGTATCACAAGTGAATCATGCACATCCCATCAACTCTCCATTGATACAGATGTGGGATCCCCTTCTTCCTCCACTACTCAGTATTTCTATCAATCCGTTTATGTCTCTTTCCTCTCCTTTTCTCCAGTGTTGCTTGTTCCTGTGTTTCTTCTCTCCTCCCTTTCTCTTTCTCCCCTTTTGTCTATTCCTTTCCCTACACCTGTCCCAAGAATTTCTTCTAAATTATTTCACCCTCAGTTGCTTTCTGATTGCTCCCCACCACCATATATTTCTTGCTTTCTCTTCTTATCCCTGTCTTCCTTACTCCCATTACAGTCCTCCTTTGCTGTTACACTTCCTCTGCCCCTACTCACTGACACCCCCAATGCTGTTTCTCTCTCTGGCACTTACTGCTCCTTCCTGTTCCTGCACTCAGCGCTCACCCTACTCTTTCTCAGAACCACTCTCTGTAATGCCTTGTCTTTGTTGTTCCCACTTCTGCTAACAAGGCCACCTGAGCCCTTTTCCTCCACTTCATTTCTCTGGAGCTCCTGCCTTTCCACTGTATTTCCCTATTTTCTTTCTCCTCTTGTTGTTATTGTACTGCCTTACTCTTCCTTTCGCTTTACAGGTTCTTCCCACATCCACTATTTTCTATGTCCTTATGGGCGCCCTCACTAATATTTCCGCCCTCTCACTTCTCTATTTCTCATTCTTCTGATCCAGCTCACACCCTTTCTGCTGCTTTTCTAGTGTGCCCTTCTTCAGTCAGTGCTTCCATTAAGTCAGTCCCTGCGTGGAGGACGTGACCTGTACTCATGACACCCCATGCTCTACCCTCCCAATTCTCACCAGACAGAAACGTGTCCTCTTCCTGGGAATCGGGCATATTATAGTAAATGGGGGGGAGGGGAGGCTCAGGAGGGAAGCTGGGGGCAGGAGGTCTGCAGACTCCCACTCCAGGGAGGAATCCGGATCTGTAGGGGCCAGGCTGGAGGGGGGAGGGGCGCAGTGCGTTTGAATCCATCTCCTAAGACTTTATACGGCACACAGGCTGGGCCGGCTGCCGCAAGTTTAAAGCAGGAAAACGGGGCAGGCGGTGTCTAACCCCCAAAAGTATAAAGACCACAGGTGAGTTGGACTCAGAAACACTTTATGTATGTATAAAACGAACGCGGACTCTCCACTCCTCAGCGAACCAGTTAGGATTTGGGACGGGTCACCCGGAGGCTGAGACTTACCGCTGTAGGAGGGGCGGGGGTGGAGATTTCAACGCCTACAGCCACCCCAGGATGCACGTCTGTAACACGGTAGAGACAGCACATTTAAACCAGAACCACCATAATCGCGTCGTCGCGTGACCTCCACACCGCACTAGTCACTTCTCCAACTTGCAAGAAACTGCGCGTGCGCACTGCCGGAATGGAGGGCACAAGGGCGGGGCCTAGGCGGAGCATTTTGGGTAAAGGGCGGGCGGAATAGTGCACAGTCCTGGGCGGAGACAGAGGCACGTGTGATGGGGCCAGCGGAGGGTGGGGCGGGGCCCTGGGGAGGGTTCTGGGCGCAGGAGCCCGACTGACCTCAGTGCTTACTGGCTCTCAGGGCTTCTCCATAGTCCCTTAAGTACTTATATTTTTTTCCTATCTAATGGAGGATTGCTCTTCCTGCTTATTCTGAACTGATGTTTCAAACACTAAGGTAAAACCTTAGAGTTATGTGGGCCAGTTATGTTAAAAACTAACCTATCTTTTTATAAATTCAAAATGCGTTTAGTTAAAAAAAAATTTGTAAGGGGTAGAGCCGGCTTCCTGGGAGAAAGTTGAGGGGCTCTGTGTTCTGGGAAAGAGGACCTTGGTGTGGAGTTGACATGGGGTGACGGTTGTACCTAAGAACATTGCTTGCTCTGAAAATTTAAGCAGTTTAATTCAGCAGTGCTGTAACAGTGCAGAAGGAAGGGGATGTAGAAGGAGGAGGTTGCTCAGGGCAGCCATAAATCAAGGCCCCTGATGAATCTGCATCTCCTCAGCACAAAGGTTCAAGGGGTCAAGAGGCATAGGTTTAATCAGTGAATTGGTCACAGTTGACAAAGAGCTGCAAGCTAGCATAGGTGGAAGTAAAGCGTCATAATTTACAGGACAAAGGACATCCTACTACCTTCCAGGCAGGGATATAAACAGGAGAGTGCAAGCATGAGAGAGGAGCAGCAGGGTGGTGCTTGGGTCACAGCAGCTGGCTTGACCCCCAAGGCACATCTAACAGCAAAGAGCAGAGCTCAAGACGTGGATGTTTGGTTGGCAAGCAAGGCAGCACTTGGGACATGGGGGTTTGATTAATGAAGTGCAGCATTTGGGACTCAGAGGTTTCGTTTGCACAGAGGAGCCAGCTCAGGACACTAGGCACAGCAGTGGCTCTGGTTTTGGCTGTTAGTGACTGAAGGAGATGGGCAGTCTTTGAGAGTGGAAACCCACTGCATCCTCAGGTCCTGCTGCTCTCACAAGAAACGTGTAAGGTTCGTCAAAGAAGGACTATACCGAGTTCTGGTTTAGCGAGACAGTTTATTAGAAACGGCCAGGCTGACACAGAAAGAGTGAAATATGGTGTCGGCCCCTTCTGGGGGTTGGGAGAGCTTTTTATATGCAGGTATCAGAAGAACCAGAAGGGAGTGAAGGAGGGGTATCAGAAAGTAGTAGGGAAGCCGGGATGGCTCAGTGGGTTAGGCGCTCACTTTGCAGCCTCGGGGACCGAGGATCGAATCCCAGCCCCAGCCCGTGTGGACCCATATGCTGAGCTGGGGAGTGACCCCAGCAGTTCACACTGGGGCGAGACCCCGGCCCAGTTACTGCCCTGTGCAGCCCCAAGTCCACTTGTGGAATGAAACTATGTGGAAAAACCGATGATGTGCAACTATGGAGACTGCTCTGGGCGCTCCCCCTTCTCTGTCTCTGACTCTAACTCTCTGTCAAAAACAATAAATAAATCTTAAAATAAAAAAAAAAAAAAGAAAGTAGTAGCATTTAGGTTGGGCATGTTTAGTGGATAATCTGGCGCCAAGTCCCAACCATCTCTGGGTGGGATGGAAAGTCCTTGCAGGCTTTTCTCTACAGGGAGGCCCCTGGGGCTCATACTTTGTCCTGTGTTTTCTTCCTCCCACCATGTCACCCTTCAGCCCTAACAAAACGCTTATTCTATGACCAAGTCCTGTGTTGTTCTATTAGCTGAATGGCATAGGCAGCATCACCTGGACTCGGGTTCCCTGGAGTAACAGATTTGGTCACCACGAAGGGACTATCTTGGTTTCATCCAGGAACATACACGTTGTCTTTGCAGCGGATGCAAACTTGAATGTGAAATTCAAAGCTCCCTGAAATGCCATAATTTAGGTTGTCAACTGAAAAATAATTATCGACTAGGTATTTCATCAACAGAAAGGGTTTATGTGGGGGTAGAGGTTACCACCCAGAGCATGCAGATGAGGCATGCCACATGCTGACCAGCATGACAAGATGGAAGGGTGTCTAAGTGAGGGAAAAGGGATGTTGGAACCGTTCAGGTCTATTATAAAGGAAGTTAGCACCATAGAACTTTATTTACTTATTTATTTAATTTTTATTTATTTATTTTTATTTTGACAGAGAGAGAGATACAGAGACAGAGAGAGAGAACTGAACTAGGGGAGCTCCCAGTTCAGCATATGGTTCCGCACATGCCGGGGCCAGGATTCAATCCCCAGTCCCCAGCGCTGCAAAGTGAGCCCTTAACCCACTGAGCCACCCCGGCTTCCCCAAGAACTTTATTATAAAGGAAGTTAGAACTAAAGAGTTCTTCCTGTAGGGTTTTCTGTGAAATTCTATTAGCCCTAGCTACTCCCATGAGACTGCCCCCCATCTCTAGTTTGATCATATTTTCTTTAGGTTCTAATTCATCTTTATCTAGGTCATCAACCATTTCTTTAAAAAAAAAACCTAAAAATAAGCATCAATTTCATTGTTCTTTCCTTTTTATTCCACACTTGAGGGCAATTTTAAACCAAATATTTACATATACTTTGGTTACCGTATTTTCCGGCGTATAAGACGACCGGGCGTATAAGACGACCCCCTAATTTTACAGTTAAAACATAGGTTTAGGCCTATATTCGCTGTATAAGACTACAGCCTCGGAAGTGGGGAGTAGTCTTATACAGCGAATATAGGCCTAAACCTATGTTTTAACTGTAAAATTAGGGGGTCGTCTTATACGCCGGAAAATACGGGGTGTATATATATGTGTATATATATATATATATGTATGTATATATATGTGTGTGTGTGTATATATATATATATATATGGGAAAGAACCACTTTGATATATTTTTTTAAGATTTATTTTTATTGTTTTTGACAGAGACAGAGAGACAGAGGCAAAGAGAGATAGCGAGAAGGGGGAGGGCCCAGGGCAGTTTCCATAGTTGTACGTCATCAGTTTTTGAACATGGTTTTGTTCCACATAGGTGGGCGGGGGGCATGCAGGGCTGGAACTGGGCTGGGTGTGTACCACATGGGAGGCACATCCCCTTGAGCCAGGGGCCCAAGTGGGGGGCAAGGACCAAACTGGGAGCCTCCGCATGGGAAGCACACCCCAGTTCAGCCTATGGGCCTGCAAGGCTGTGGCCGGGACTTGATCCTGGGTCCCCAGGGCAATAAAGTGAGCACTTAGCCTGCTGAGCCTTCCCAGCTTCTACTGATATATTTCTTAAATGCATAACATTTATACGTATCTCGTTTTAAATCTCTGGTTCACTCAGATGTAACTAAAAGCTAATCTCACCCTATTATCAAATCATTCTACGCATTTCTTTTTTGCACTTTCTTTTAAAAACTGCACTGTCATTAATAGATTTGGGGATTATTAGAAGGTACATTATGTAGGTTATGCTGTATCATGTAATATTGCAAACCACCCATGTTGGCAAGAAAGAGATTTAGCATGGACTCCTGTGTTCACAAGGAAATTAATAAGTGGTTGGTAGAACTTTTCCTTAAACTTAGTACAATGGTGGAGAAATCAATCGTAGGTGAAAGTCATGAACCTATTTTGTTTATGGAAAATTTTGTTGCTTGTAAAATTTATAAGGAAGTAAATTCGCAAGAAAAAAACATTTCTTCTATCACAAGTTTTTTGACATCTCTCCTTTTGACATCATTATTTAAAAAAAAGCCAAATTATTAAAGATTATTAAAGACTTCAACATTTTGAAGAATACAGGAACTATTTTGACATAGTGAATAAAACTGTGTATCACAAAAACAGAAACTATACGTGATTTAAGCACACATGGAACTGTAGGGTCACAAAAATTCCTCCCATCTTCTAAAATCATTCAAGTGGTTAGAAAACAATGTATTTCTATAATCATATATTCTTGATAAACATAGAATGGTTGGGATAGCAATGTCTTATCAATAATGTAATTATTTTGTTCCTGAGACAACAATGCCTGTAAGCAAAGTGTTCCTCTGAGTCTGTGCTTTGGTGGAAAGCTGCCTAAGGCAAGCAAAGCTAAACATAGCTTTGCGACAACCAGAAGGAACAAACATGTTTCAGACGTAACATGACCTTGTCTGAAGGAATGTATGAGGCATATATTCCAAGAACCTGCTTCCATAGCATACCTAAAAAGCAACTTTACTTCCTTGATTTTGCTCAACAAAAGCTGGACAGAAACTGGACTCGAAGGTCATGATCCTTGAGGTCTTGAGTCCCCTGGTCCTGACATTGCGTTACAGACTTGGTGTATGTGTCATACTTTGCACAGCCCTGTTTCAGTAGCCCTCCACTGTGCTGGTCGTAGCACAACTGGGCTAATAAAGTAAACAGATTAACAGCAGAAAATATCACATGTTTATTATGCATATACATGCAGGGCTGCTAAAGGACAGGAGTCTCAAAGAGAAATTGTGCAGTTGAGGTTCCTATGACATTCTGGAGCTAAGCAGTGTGGTTCAGGATTTCAAAGGGCAGGAAGGCAATTCATATGGAAATAGAAAGCACATGTTTGGTAAATAAAGATGTACTGGACCTTCTTAAAGAATGGGACACCAAGAGGACTTTGAATGAATGGGTCTTCTAGGTTGCTCTCACCTCTCACACAGGAGTTTCTGTTGCACTGCAGTTACCTGAGGATATCACTCTTTCCTGGAGCAGTTTCTCCTATAAATTTCTTTAGGCAGGAAAGAGGGAGGGGCAGCTTTTGTTCCTTAACAACAGGCCTGTAACCAATATCCCAAAAGGTATATTTTGGGTTGGCAAATTCTGCTTCCCTTCAGAACACAAAAATACCACTATCAAAAATATATGAGCTCTGGGCCGTCTCCCTTTTTGTCTCTCTCTGTCTCTGTCAACAACAATAAAATAAATCTCTAAAACTAAACATCAAAAACAAAAACATACCTAATTGTTACCAACCAATGTCACCCCGTTAAATTTAACAATAAAAGACAAAACAAAAAAACAACAAAATAAAAAAACATATTGAGACTTTGGAAAGAACTTAATACACAAGATTATTGCAATGGAGACAGTGTAGTGACCATGAGATCTACAAGGATTTCAAAGGTGAGACAGGAAAGCCTTTTCTTATATAGAGAGGACTTGACAAGGCTAGAAAGTGTTGGGAGCCGGTCTGACAAGGTCCCTTGTTATGGGGCCTTGAAGTCAAAGACTTGTTCCTCCCACGTCCCCACCTCCCAGGGAAGGAGATAAACCAGATGCACATGCAGCTTCTACGGCCAGACAGCTGACACCAGTATATTTATAGCACAGAATCTATGGATCAAAGCCTTTACTAGAAGGGCTGCTTTTTCCTGATAAGAATGTGCTGATGCTGTGCTTTGCTCCGCTTTGAAGAATGATGCCTGACCTTGCCTTGTTCCTGTTAGTGACATAGATGTATGCTCTACAAGTTAAAGAATGAAGCTATTCAGGACTGTTCCTATTGAGGACAGTCAAGAGCCGACCTTGTTTAATTACTCGGGGACTTCCTTCACTCAGGCTGGTTCCTGGCAAGAAAGAACAGGGGGTGGGGAAGTGGATAAGCTGGAAGCATGACCTCCAGTCGACCAGGAAATGTTTTACCCTGGAATACCCTGGTCTTAGGAGGGGCTGTTAGGCGTGAGGTGGTACAAAGTAGCTCAAGGAACGGAGACTCAACATCTTGTCTTCTACTGAGCCTTCATTTTATCGTGGTCTCACCTCTTCCCTCTTTGCTGACATCCTAGTTAAGGTTTCACTTAGAACACACAGGCTCTGAGGAAGAAACCAATAATATCTTCAGTTTGTAATTTAGGACTGGTCATTTAAAATACAAAGACAGGGGAAGCCGGATGGCTCAGAGGGTTAAGCGCTCACTTTGAAGCGCCAGGGACCTGGGATCAAATCCCGGCCCTGGCCCGTGCAGAACAATTTGCTGAACTGGGAGCTCTCCCAGTTCAGTTCTCTCTCTGTCTCTGTGTATTTCTTTCTCTTTCTCTCTCTCTCTCTCTCTCTCTCTCTCTCTCTCTCTCTCTCTCTCTGTCAAAAATAAATAAAAAAAAAATATATATTTTAAAATACAAAGACAAACCAACATGTTTGCATAAACATGTTTTTTTTAGGATCTCAGCGGGGACCACTGACCATGCAAACAATATCTTGTGATCACCCTGAAACCTCTGCCTATATAGCAGACATCATAGGACCAGGAGCCACATCCTTGTTCCTGAGCCCCTTTTTACTTTTTTTTTTAAGACTTATTTTATTGTTTTGACAGAGAAAGAGACAGAGACAGAGAGAAGGGGGAGAGCCCAGAGCAGTCTCTATAGTTGTACGTCATCAGTTTTTCAACATGGATTTGTTACACACAGGTGGGCAGGAGCTTCGTAAAGGGCCTCCTCCGTGGGAGGCATGTCGCCATGAGCTGGGGGTTGAGCCAGGAGACTCTCACATGGGAAGCTCGTTCCAGTGAGAATGGAACCGGAGCCACACCCCAAGTCAGCATATGGGTACACAGAAACCAGGGATGGGAATCAATCCTTGGACCCCAGGGCTCCAAAGGGAGCACTTAACCTGCTGAGCCATCTCAGCTTCCTCTAAAGATTTATTTTATTGCTTGAGAGAAGGTAAGAGAGTGAGAAAGAGAGAGAGAGAGAGAGAGAGAGAGAGAGAGAGAGAGAGAGAGAGAGAGAGAGAGAACGAGAGAAAGTGGGGAGAGCCCAGAGCAGTCTTCATAGTTGTACATCATTAGTTGTGACATAGTTTCATTCCACACAGGTGGATGTGAGGCCGTGCTGGGCAGAACCAAACTGGGGCCTCCTGAATGGGAGGCAGGAACCTTCACCACTGTTCCAACCCAGTGGTGACTAGTTGTGCTGCAGTTCAGCATGTGGGTTTTGCACGGGCCAGGGCTCAGAGTTGATCCCTGGACCTCACAACTGCAAGTAAAGTGCTCAATCTGTTGAGCTATTCTGGCATCGCACAGATACTAATTTGTTTTCTAGCTACTCTGTAACAAGAAAACAGAAATAGGTAAATTCAGACTTATCCTGTAACTAATACATCAGTATTATTTTGAATAGTCAATAATTTCTGATCATTTAACTTAGCAAAACTCTAAGATTTCAGTTCACCAAAATAATTTGAAAAACTATGGATGTTCTCAGTAGAGACACGACTGTCTCCACAAAGCACATCATACTCAAATGCAAAGAAAGCCTGTCTATTCCCCCCATTGTCATTGGTTTACAGAGTTTCTTTAGAAGACTACATGAGCCCTACAGATTTAACCTAATCTTTATTATGGGCATGGAGGTATTATAGGCACACCTCTAGCAATCCTGAAAATGTTGTTTTGATTCCTATAAGGTGAGCTGAAAGCAATGGTTTCTGAACCTGGAGTCTTAACTGCATTAAACACATTGGATTTGGGGGAAGCCGGAATGGTTCAGTGACTTGAAAACTTGCTCTGTAGCTCTGAGGACCAAGGATTGAATCCCAGGCCCGTGTGGGCCTATATGCTGAACGGAGGTGTGCTTCTCATGTTAGAGGCCCCCAGTTCATTTCCCACCCCCTGGTTCGACCCCAGGCCTGAAGGGCGTGCCTCCCATGCAGGAAGCCCCCAGTCCAGTTCCCGCACACCTGTGTGGAATGAAACCATGTTGAAAACTGATGACAAAAAAATGAGAGACTGTTCTGCGCCCTCCCCCTTCTCTCTGACTCTGTCAAAAACAATAAAATAAATCCTAAACAAAAAACGTGTTTCATTTTCACTGGATTAAATACCAACAATCACTGTCACTGTCATTTACACTTAATCCCGTTAAGAGCCATTAGGACTGTCATACATCTAGGAGCCCTGCTCGTTTTACTAGCTCAGCTTGTCTCAGAATCATTCATTCTCCTGTGTGACTTTGGCCCTGGATCGATTTCTAATTCAGCCTGATCCTTTTTCCACTTAGCCACATTCATCCCTCACGGGTGTCCTTATCTTACAGATGGTACCTCTCTTACTGAAGTAGAAAATATTCTCTAGATTCACCCTGCTGTTTGGATGGTGTGTTCACTGTGATGGTCACAACAGCCAGAACATGTGGGAAGGAGGCAGTCTGACCCTGAGAAATGCATTAGTGATTCTGTGACCTCCCCTCCCCTCATAACTACAATTGGTTTTACCTGTAGTGGCAGTGACAGTGGGATTGGGGAGCTGAGACTATTCCTGAAAAACTTTTTCCAATGTTGCAAATTACCTAAGCCACTTCTAAGTTTCTAGTTAGTGTCCAGAAAGGGACCTTAAAATGACTGGTACAGGCTGTTTTCCATTCCTGGGGGTATGTGTGTCTCACTGGGTGCTCTGCTTTGCTGACAATTAACTAACCCTAAAAGTGAGTTCTCTCTCATCTTCAGACCACTGATCATGAAATTAGGACCAAAGAAATGGAAGCAAAGTATCTGAGAAAAATTTTCAAAGGAGAACAAGTAAAAGGAGAAACATGATGCCAAGTACTCAATACCAATGAATTTGGAAGTTGGGATGAGATGCACCAGATGGTCCAACATGCCAGTCATCTATGTGGGAGATAAACAAATGCCACTCACTCAATCCAAGAGCACTAGATGGTCACCAGTCTTATGTACCTATTTTTGCCCAAAGTTACAGAAATGCTCTTATAACTCAAGATTACAACTACAGTTCTTGTAATTTATTCAGACACATAATTCCAATTAATCCAGGAACAAATCTACATTTCTCCAGGTCAGTCTCCAAAGTCTTTCAATCTGCAAGACTGAGATAAGAGCCTTATGGTGGACACCCTCTCCTGCAGGTGTTTGTGATCATGTGCGCACACAGAGTTACTCTCACACGAACAGAAGCACATGCACCCACAAATCTACACCTGGTATACACAGTGGTATTAACATGTCCCAGAGCTACCCCTAGTGGAGTGTGACCTCAGGACACCATGAAAGGTTTGAAACTCGAGAGCTGTGCCCCTAGGACTGCAGTTCCTGCAGCAGCACCCACCAGCCTCAGAAGCCTGTCACCGGGGCCCAGGATTTGTGGGCTCGCCATCCTAGCTCCTCTCCTTCTGCTCCCAGCTGCTTTCAAATACATCTCTGCCATCCCCAGAGAGAAGGTCTCCCTTCCCCGTGAAGTGTCATAGACTTGGTCCTGGGAGAAATCACTGGTACACTCTTTCACTGTCTCTGACCTCCACTGTCAATCCCCAGATGCTCCCTGAATCCTGGGGACCTCTGCAGGCCTCTCAATCACTGAGCACCTCCCTCCCTGCCCAGGCCCTGCAGGCCTGCCTGCTTCGAGGACCCCTCAGGGCTTGAGAGAAAGATCCTCCTCATACTGACTCTGGACCTCATGTCCCTGCTCCTGCAGTGCTCCACATCTGAGCTAGGCTCTGATTCTGTGCATAAATGGAGGGTGTGGGTGACCCACTGCCCCAGGCACACCACACACCCTCATCCACCCCTGCACACAGTCAGCCAGACCAGCATCTCCCTTTTCTACATTGAGGTACAATTGTCATATTAAATTAGTTTCAATTGTACAATGTTATGATTAAATACTTGGCTATATTGTGGAATTATCACCACAATAAAGCTAGTTTATATTTGTTACCACACTTAGTTACAAATTTGTTTTCCTGAAATTGCAAACTTTTAAGATTTACTCTCTGAGCAACTTTCCAATACACAAGACAGTATTATTAACTATTGACACTATGGCATATATTACACCCCCATGACTTATTTCATAAATCAAAGGTTGTACTTTTTGACCCCCTTCACCCATTTACCAACCCCACCCCATCTCTATCAACCACCAAACTCTTGTCTGCATCTACGAGCACAGTGTTTGTGTTAGTTTTCAATTCCACATATAAGTGTTTATTGTTGTGCCGAATGAGATCACCCGCGAGACAGACAGCCACGACACAGAAAATTTGGTGGAATCAGACCCTCTTCTGCCAATTGGTGAGGGAAATTTTTATTAGCAGATTCGAATCTGGGCTGCCACCCCGGTTTCATCCGGGAGCAACAAGCCCTGACTTACACCAAGTTTGCCTTTTTATACATAATTTAAAACAGGG
>PVKE010042981.1:0-13544 GCA_004027555.1 Craseonycteris thonglongyai | reverse complement strand
CGAATCCCGGGCCCAGCCCATGTGGACCCATATGATGAACTGGGGGGTGCCCCCAGTTCAGTTCTCACCGAGGTGAGACCCCGGCCCAGTTCCTGCCCTGTGCAGCCCCGTGCCCACCTGTGGAATGAAACTATGTTGGAAAATCAATGATGTGCAACTATGGAGACTGTTCTGGGCCCTCCCCCTTCTCTCTGTCTCTGTATCTCTCTCTCTCTCTCTCTGTGTCAAATACAATAAAAATAAATCTTTTAAAAAAAATAATGACATGTCAACGAAAAATTAGAATCAAACTATATTATTTTCTAAACTGCCAAAAAATCACAATATAAAATTATATTTTACTCTTGCATACAAATGCTTTACTAACAAGAGTGTGTCATTTGGAGAAATTCTATATTCAATGTGACATAAAGTGATCATTGACTCTGTTCTTTGTTTTTATTTCAGATATTATTAAAAATCTAGTTCCAAACACGTTGACAAAGATTACACTGTCATGCTTAAAGTTAGCTCATTGAACGCAGAATATACTAGAAACTGAGAAGAGAACAATACCCATGACTTGCAGGCCTCTGCTTCTTCAAGCTTTCCTCAGTAGACAGAGGAGAGTGGGTAGTAATTGCCAGTTGGTTGAGCAGCAAGCACT
The DNA here is from genome assembly GCA_004027555.1 of Craseonycteris thonglongyai. NCBI lineage: Eukaryota > Metazoa > Chordata > Mammalia > Chiroptera > Craseonycteridae > Craseonycteris > Craseonycteris thonglongyai. The sequence continues at coordinate 12,898 of PVKE010042981.1, read as the reverse complement.
TCCTCAAGAAAAAAAGCTGGAGGGCATTTCCTGCGAATGGTAACTCTCACTGGGACTGGGTCAGTAAGAATTTCTTTTCTTCACACCATAGCAGTAAGAAAATTAGCTAATTAAAGCCCCAGACTCAAGAATTAGCACAGATCCAAGGCTGCATTTGAGAACCACCAAGACTTTACAGAAGTTAAGATCCTCCACTCAATGTTGGTAACCTTTTCGGCAAAGGAACAGGCAGTAAATATTTTAAACTTCCCAGGCACTGGCCTCCATCACAACTATTCAGCTCTGGCATTGTATAATAAAAGCAGCCAGAGACAATGAGAAAACAAGTAAACTTTATTCACAAAAGCATATGGTAAACTCAATTTGGCTCATTGGCTACAGTTAGCTAACCCCTGCTCTATATCATATTCTCTTTCATAAAAAGAATGACTCACAACCTAACACTTCTGAAATAAATTCTTAGAGATGCTTGGTGGTCACAAAATTCTCAGAGATGCTTGGTGGTCACTATGACCAAGGAAGTAGCCTAGACAATCCTCTGAAACTCAGACTAAAGGTCATAGAAACATTATTTGAGCACTTTTTCATATATTCCCCATTATAATGTAACTAACACCTATCCCTCATAAATCAAGTTAAAAAATAGCTTTGTGTAAAAGCAAAAGTGTTGAAGTTTGAAATAGGCCAAACTTGACCTTAGTGCTATCACTTACTAGTTGGACAAGTTCTTAAAACCCTTGGTTATTAGTTCCCTTATCTGTAAAACAAAAATAAATTACAGTAACAATGACAGTGTATAAATATTTTGTATATAAACTATGGCCCTGAATTTTTCTGGAATCAACAATAACTTTCAAGGAAGGTGATTTCAGCATTTCAAAAGCCATAAAATAATTGCAATCTCTATTTGAATCTTTAAGAGAAAATTCAAGGCAATCCAGTTCACAGTATCTAGCAATTCATCTTAACAATCCCTATTCTCTCGTCTACAAATTGTGCATATCCTTCAATGTCTGAAGAGATTCCTTCATAATAAATCCTCAAATTTCTTTCAGACTATTACTCTTTTTCTTCCCTTATCCCCAACTCTTTATTAAGGACACTGACTTAACTTCTCTAGTTTTTATTTTATCTCTGATTTACTTACCTTCTTCTACCATAATACACAATTTACTTATTTTCTCTGCTAAATAGTTACGTTTGTACTCTCTTTGTTTAATAAAAACCCCATGAGAACAGAAATGTTTTCTCTTTTGTTCACTTATATCTTGCATGCTTAGAACAGTGACTAGCAGAGAATAGGCACCAGATAAATATGTGTTACATAAATTAATACATGAATTCTTAGAATTTTATATTACAGATGTCCTAGGATGCAATTTGGCAAACATTAAATTATTCCTGTGTTAGAAGAAGAATAAGGTAAGAAGCAAAATTGTAACAACAAATTCCAATTTATTTAGAAGTTAGGGCCACTGAAACAACTTACATGCTAGAATATGCTGACCTCAGTGTTAACATATATTACTTAGATCTACCCAGAAACCTTATAACATGTTGGAGTTTTTGCTACCTATATTTCACTATACAGGTTTATGCCATTTTTAATATTTTCAGCTAACTACTGAATCTGGCCAGGATGAAATCACAACAATCTGATTTACCCTCATACCTGAAACAATTAAATATTAAAGAAAAAGGTATAAAACAATCATTTTTAGTACACAGAATATAAGGTAATAAAGGACAGTGATCCCTGAAAGAAAGATGTATAAGGCAACTCGTATAATGGCCCTAACTTACTATACCTAGAGAAAGTTTCCAAGTAATAGCACAGAGAAGCAGAACCCAGTCGGAGTGCAGCAGTCAACCTCCCAGAGCTTAGGAGATTGACCTAGGAGTCCAAAGAGACCATAAAGGCTAGAGTTGAAAGGGCAGACTAAGAGGGTGGTGATAGGAGCACAGAGCAAGAACTCTGGAGGTCTTCCAAGAATCCCTTCTCAGTCTTCATCTGAGGACTGACCAGTGCATTCATATAAAGAATCTACCCAAGAAAGAATCACTTGGAAGGATTAGAAGAAACAATTTCCAGCACTCACATGGGATTGGTCACAGTCTCTGGAAAATCATGTAATTCATGGGGCATCAGGTGTAGTATCCAAAAATTTTTGCCTCAGTAGTGGAGCACAATTAACTCTAACTAAATGTCCCTCTGGTTCTCCCTTAAAAAACGAAGACCAAATAAGATCAAACTGTTTCCAAGTACCTAAACTGTATCCCAGAAAAAGTTTAAAAATATTTAAAAAATATATAAAAATATCTAGAACCTCAAAATTTTATTTTCCATATTTACCATCAATCAGAAATTCTTGGTATAGCAAGAAGCATGAAAATACAACCAAAATCAGGAGAAATATAAATTTATACGTAAATGACACAGATGACAGAATTAGTAGAAAAGACATGAAGGTAGTTATTATAACTGAATTCTATTTGTTCTAGAAGCTAGATGAAAAACTGAAACGTAGAAGTTACATATATACATATGTATACATATGTAACTGAAGTTAGTTATATAACAGAAGTTACATAAAAATTACATGCATATATATACACATGCACATACGTGTATATACATACATATGCATACACATACATGCACACGTATATACGTACACACATATATACATATGTGTATATATATATATGTTAGAGTTGTATAACTGAAGTTACATAGAAGTTGCATACATACATGTATATGTGTGTATATACATATATGCATGCATGTATGTATATGCGCACATGTGCTTATATGTGTATAGACATGTATATATGCACACATACATGTATACACACGCACATTCCAAATCAAACCTCAAAAAGTAAAAACAAAAGTGACTAAGATGAAAATGCACTAAATGGAATTAACAGGATATTAGACATCACAAAGGAGAGACTGATGAATGCAAAAAAATGTAACAATAAAAATGATTTAAAAGAAAACACAGAGGTTACATAAAGATTTTTAAAAAATAAACAAAAAATGAACAGAGCAGTAGTTAGCTGTGGGACAACTTCAAGTATCCTAATATATTTATAATTACAGTCTCTGAAATAGAAAAGGAGTAGAAAATATGAAAAATAAGCAGCTAGAAAACTTCCAAATTTGATGAAAATTATAAACCTACATATTTAAAAAGTTCAAGCAACCCAAAGCATAAAAAATATAAGTAAAACTACACAAAAGCCAAAGATTCTAAAATCAGGATTAAGACTAAGATTATATATATCTATATATATTATATATATCCCCATTCATCCATACACACACACACACACACACACACACACACACACACAGGCCTGTCTGGAAGGTATCCAGCCACGCAATATGAAAAACAGAAGCACTTATGACTGTCCAAGATAAATCAGGCTGTAAATGCTTCTATTTTTCATATTACATAGCTAGATATTTTTCAGACAGCCTACACACACACACACACACACACAACTAAAAAAAAATTATCACTGGCAAACTTACACTACAATCGGTATTAAAGAAATCTTCCCCAACACAGAAGAATTAAGAGTCACAAAAGTGCTAGCTGCCAGGCAAACATAAATCTTTTTAAACAAATCCTCATGAATGCCTTATTAATTTGGATTTGCTTCTTAATTTTTTGTGGATGATTTTTTTCTACCTTCACACCTATGTGTTGTTCAGAAAAGAACTGAATAGTAAGATTGTCCCAATCCATATAACTAAGAAGTATCTGGTAAAATGCTTTGTGGATGCAACCTGAGTGCAATTTGTTGGCTTGAGGTACAAACGGGGCACGGCCCACCCCATCCCTTAGGTCATCCTGGTTGTTAGTAAGCCTTGCTGTCCTTTCTACAATAAATACAATTAGCCATGTTTGTCTTATCGGATTAATTTAGGTTCATAAATTTATTTAGAGAGCAGCTCTACCTCTCCTTGTTTTATTACTACTGGTGCTGATTATACTGCCTAAATTAGAAAAACTGTGGAACTAATTAACATTCTGTTCACCTTCTCATTCTGATGATAATTACGGTGGTCACAGGAAACCAGACAATAACATTTGCACTGGAAGTTCCTCCTCTGGGCCCCATCCCCACACTCAGGATCTCCGTTTTTCATTATATTTCTATTTGCACTCTGAAGATATGTTTATATCTCTCTGACAGGTTATACTGACAATTTACATTTTATTTTTAACATGGTAGTTTGATAAATCAGAAAGAAAAAACCCTAAGATATAGAAATCAGACATAAAAGTACAGATGATTGGTGATTTCTAATAAGGCAGTAAGATATTAAGGTCAGGGAAATATTTAGACTTCTAGCCTCTGAGGGGCATACAGTATCTTTTTCGCATTGCCTAAGGCATTGAAGCCCTGGAGAATGTATAATCTACAGTAATAAGCAACCATTATTGAACAGAGCATTAGGCAAAACCCGTACATTCTTCCAGAAGTCTTTTTACAAAAAATACTCTTGCATGATTTGTCATTTTTCACTCATTTAACAAAACATTTTGATCAACTATGTGTTGGTCTTCGTTATGCACACTACAGATTTATACACAAATGGGGCATGAGTTTTGCTCGAAAGGAGCTCACAGTGTTTTGGGGGACACATATAAGCTGGATAATTAAAACAAATTTTGTAAGTTTAATAAGTGCTGTTCATTCATGTACCGACTGATTTGAGAAATATTTATTATTGTGTTATGGCTTAATTGTATCCCACCAAATTTCATATGTGGAAATCCTAATATCCTGTACGTCAGAATGTGGTCTTATTGAGAGCGAGGGTCTTTGCGGAGGTAATACAGTACAGTGAGGTCCTATGGTTGACCCTGATCCAACATGACTGATGTCTTTATAAGAAGGAGATAATTGGATAGAGATTATATACAAAGGGAAGATGATATAAAGCTACAGGAAGAACACTACATGAAAATGAAGGCAGTCATTTACAATCCAATTAGATTGAACTGGAAGAGATCCCTCCCTCCAAGTCCTCAGAAGGAACCAAACTTTTCAAGTCTTTGATCTCAGACTTTTAGCCTAGCAAACCAACACATGGGGTAGGCCCCTTACTAAAAAATTACTTGTATATGCCAGAGATACTTGGGTTAGGGAAGCAAGGAGAAGACAACTTGCCTTTTAGGAACTTTGGACCTAATAGATAAAACTATAAGTAATCAGCATACAGCACACCTGCTGTAACAAATCAGTAGAGAGTGCTAATGGATCACAGGGTAAAGTAAATCATGTTAACCACCTGAAGTGAGATTATCAAGAATCAGGTGAGTCCACTAGAAAAGGAGAGGAAACCATGGCCAGTGCACTCTGTGGGAGCCACAGCACTAGCTTCTAGGGAAACTAGAGAGGTCAGCAAGAATCCTCCTCAACTCATAAGAGTTAATTGTCTTCTAAGGAAACAAGCCAATATAAAACCATAATTATGGGTTTTTAAATCAATAGTGCTTCACTGCATCTGCTTCATACCTCTTACTTGTGCTAGTGAGTATGAGAAGGACAAATTGAAGTTGAGCCTGAGAGAATAAGAAAAAATGATTTAAGCAAGAACTATACAGAAATGGAGCAATAATATTTAAAGAGCTTTGCCTATTTGATTATTAAATATTCTCCAGAGGGTTCTGTCCATTTAGAGGGCTGAGAGTGGGAATTACTAAATTGCAAGAATCTGTAATAAGAGAGGTAGTTTCCTTTCCTCTTTCTCTCTTATTCTTGATGTATTCATTTTCGCTCATGATTAACCCTACTACAAGAATTCATTTTGAAAATTCATTATGATCACTTTATCGTTTTATAAAATAAAACTGGACCTGCACTTAAATAGTATTACTATCTAAGTCATCAAAAAGATTTTGACTTAAATATTAGAAAACTTACTGTGTTCCCTCCATTGGAGAATCTACTACTCATTCTCACTGTGGTGATGGAAATGCCAGAAAGCCTCTTATTTGTTAATGAGGAGATAAGTAAGTCTTTCTCTAAACATATTCATTGTAATGGCAGCTTGCATTTGAACAAAACTCTGCCTATTTCTATACCTGAAGTTTTACTAATTTGCTATATCAGTTTCTACTGTGTTACACTGTCTCTACATCAATCATGTCGGGGGCAGAAACAAGAAAAACCCAAATTTCAATCTCTATGTACAAACTTCGGTGTATAATGTCCCTATTATTACTATCAGGTGGCTTAATTTTTATAGTTACAGTTGCTATGTATACAGACTTCCAAGTTCTATGTTTTTTCAATTATATCATTCATTCTCTGTTTCTGCACATTTCTTACATTTGCCATTAGTGTGACAATATAATACTGCTTTAATTTAACATAATATTATCTGCCTAGTGATTTTTCTCACAAACATTTATTTGGACACTTTTTTTCAATGTTCAGTTATATATAATTCAGCTGTATGTATTTTTGCACATTTAGGCTTTCCTCCCTGCTTGCGTTACTCCCATGGGATAGTGTTTAAAAAAAGGTATTACTAGGTAAAAGTATATTATGATTTTTATAATTTGTGTCATGAGTTTTCAGCATATAAATATGGCACCAATTTACATCACCACTAGTTGTGTAGAAATCTACTCACTCTCAGCAACCCTGTCAAAGTTAAGTTCCCATCAATTAAAAAATTTTTTTGTATAACAGATACAGTAACTTCTATATTCTTTAGCATAATGTTAATTTTTTAGTGAGCTGGACTTTTAAAAAGTATTTGTTTATAACTTTTTATTTTGTTTATTCATAGTACCCGGCATGTAGAAGGTGATAAGTATATGTTGAATGATTAAATAAATGAATAGTTCGCTGACCATTTATGTACTAGAGTTCTATTTTACACTTTATGTCTAAATATAAGCCTCCTATATTTTGGACATCAAGCATGTTTGTTACATTTTTGAGAAGAGTATATACTATTATCTTTTTTCCTTATTATTTTATATTTCATTTGCAACCAAAAATGCATACATTTTATTACATGAATGGTCAATGGCTATTTCTTCTTCAGCTTTGACAAATAAAAATGTTTTCTTCTTAACATAACTGTGATAAGTATAAAATTCTATTGATTCTAGTGACTTATTGCTTTTTAAATTTCATCTTATTGATATATAATAGATCAATTAACAATGTGATGATTTAATATGTACACATTGTGAAAGGATTCCCCCATCAGGTTAATATATTTATCACATCACGTTTTTATCTCTGTGAGTATGTGAAAGAACACATAAAATACACTCAGCGAATTTCAGTTATATGGTATAGTGTTAATTATAGTTACCTTGTTTTAACTTAGGTTCTGATAACTTACTTATCTTACAGCTGAACATTTGTACCAGTATCCCATGCCCTAACCCCCAGCCCCAGCAACCACTTTCTACTTACTATTTCTATGAGTTTGATCTTATCTATCTATCTATTATCTATCTATCTATCTATCTATCTATCTATCTATCTATCTATCTATCTATCTATCTATCTATCATCTATCTATTTCCACATATAATTGATACCATGAAGTATTTCTTTTTCTCTGTCTGGCTTACTTCACTTAGCATAATGAATTCAAAGTCCATCCATGGTGTTGAAAATGTCAGTTTTCTTCTTTCTCATGACTGAATAATAACCACATACACACTATGACAATTAAGTTCACAAACTTGCCACCGTGTGCTTATGTTGGCAGCACTATACAAACAACTCAGTAAGGTCTCATAACCTTGATATATCAGTGTGTCATAGCGGTGTTTGTGTGAACATGTGGCAGAGTCTTACTCAGTAATGTTTGTTACTATTGTTGCGTGATTTTGTGTGCCATCACAAGAATGTTGGAGCTTGAATTGGAACAACCAGCAAACACTAAATTTCTAGTTCAAGTTGGCAAGATTGGACATGAAATCAGAGACATGTTAGTCCACGTTAATGTGGATAATGCCAAGAAGAAAATGGCAGTGTACAAACAGATTAAACATTTTTCTGAGGGGAGAAAATTTGTCACTGATGAAGTGAGGTCAAGGCAGCCAGGAACAAGCAGAACTGATGAAATTACTGCAAAAATTTGTCAAATTGTGCATCAAAATCAGTGGCTGACAGTGAGAATCGTAGCAGCGCAAGTTAACATCAATAGAGAAAAAGGAAAATCTTAACTGAAAATCTTGGCATGAGAAAGATGTGTGCAGAAATGGTCCTGAAGGAAATCACCAATGAACAAAAGCAAAGGAGAGTTGAAGCTTGCCAAAACCTTTTGGAGAGGCAAGATGACATTTTGGGCCTTATTGTCACTTGCAATGAAATATAGTTGTACCAATATGACCCAGAAACAAAGCATCCAAAGACACGATGGAACTCAGCCAATTCTCCATGACCAAAAGTGTTCTGTCAGTCCAAATCAAGAGTCAAAATGATGTTGCTAACCTTTTTGGATATCAGGGGGAATGTTCATTATGAATTTTTACCAACTGACAGTCAACCGAGTTTACTGTTTGGAAGTGCTGAAAGAGCTGCATGAAAACGTTAGATGAAAATGACCTGAACTTTCTGCCAATAACTCATGGCTTTGGCATCACGACAATGCCTCAGTTCACAGGGCATTGTCTGTGACTGAGCTTTTAGCCAGGAAACAAATAACTGTATTGGAACACCCTCCTTACTCATTTGATCTGGCCCCCAATGACTTTTTTCTTTACCTCAATATAAAGAAAATATTGAAAGGAAGACATTTTGATGATATTCAAGATATCAGAGATAAAAGGATGATGGCTCTTCTGGCTGTTCCAGAAAAAGAGTTCCAAAATTGCTTTGAGAGGTGGACTAGGTGCTGACATTGATGCATAGTTTCCCAAGGGAGGATTTCAAAGAGTGACTATACTAGTAATATTCAACAATGAGGTATGTAGCACTTTTTCTAGGATGAGTTCACAAACTTAATTGTCAGACCTCATACTGAATGCTTTCACCCTGTATGAAAAACAAGGCAAATCTGACTTCTGTCACCATTTCTATTCAACTAGAGTTTAGAAGTAGTTCAATAAGGTATGAAAGGGGAAGCTGGGATGGCTCAGTGGGTTAAGTGCTAGCTTTGCAGCCCCAGAGACCAAGGATCGAATCCCAGGCACTTCCCATGTGGACCCATATGCTCAACTGGGGTGTGCCCTCAGTTCAGTTCTTGCTAGGACCTATGTGGGAGGCTTCTGGCCCAGTTCCTGCCCTGCGCAGACCTGCGCCACCTGTGGAATGAAACTGTATGAAAAACTAATCCTGTCAACTATGGAGACTGCTCTGGGCCCTCCCCCTTCTCTCTGTCTCTGTCTCTCTCTCTGTGTCAAAAAAAAAAACAAAACACAATAAAAATAAATCTTTAAAAAAAATAAGGAAACTATCTAATTGTTACCACCCAACGTCACCCCATTAAATTTAACAATAAAAAAAAGAAGAAAAATGTGCTTAATACTAATCCAACTATATCCATAATTAATTTAAATATAATGGTCTAAGTCTATCAATTAAGAGAGATTATCAAGTGGTTATAAAATACTAGACTCGGCTATATATTGTTCACAAGAAAGCTACTTGAAATGTACAAGCACATATAAATTAAAAATAAAAGGATGAAGAAATATATACCATGCTGACATTAATAAAGAGAAAGATGGAGTAGCTATGCTATTTTCAATAAAGTAGACTTCAGAGAAATGAAACTTATATAAAATACAGAAAAGTGTCACATAATAATAAAGGGAACAGTTTTGCAAGATGTCATGACAAACCCAACAAGCTGTGGTCAGGAGATCAGTCTTATAGTTCAATGTGATGTTTATTAACTCCCAGAATCTGACTAACGATGTCTCAGTGGTGAAGACAGACTATATTAAAAATGTCTTCTTTTCTGTATAGTCATAAAATTATTTAATGATGAACATTCAGAACACTTACCTCCCATTTAAAGACATTTTGGTGCATTACTTTTAACAAATATTTTTTACCTTTACGACTGACAGAACAGGCAGATCTTAACAACTAGGCAGGTAGTCAGGGTTATGTAACATCATCTGGCCTACTTCAGAAAATGCAGAGTATTAATGCATCGAGTTTGCTTCTGTACCTACATTTAGAGTACACAACCATTATTCAAAATCTCCTCTTTTCTTATTTTAACATCTCAATCTAAGACAGTAAAGATTCTGGTACTAACCCCAATGTGTGTGTTGTGGGCAGAGGCACTCCAACAGGCAAGTCTCAGGATGCCATCCCTACTCAAGATAGCCTCAGAAGCTTGGTGATTGCCTGAGGGAAAGGGAGGAGGGGGAAGGGAGAGAGGGAGGAGAGGTGGGAGAGGGCACCAGCATTATGGACACTCAATCATTTGGTGGTTACCTGGAGAGGGGGAAGGAGGTGGGAGGGAGAGTTGTGGGGGGAGGCGGGAGTGGGCACCGGATATATGGTGATGGAAGGGGAGCTGATTCTGGGTGGTGGGCACATAATACGATGCATGAATGATGTGATGTGGACTTGTACATCTGGACACTATCTAATTGTTACCAACCAATGTCACCCTATTAAATTTAACAATAATAAAAGAAAAGGTATGAAAAAGAAATAGCAATATCCACATTGTGAAGGAAAAAGTCACTCTATCATAAGGTGACCAGATGTCCCGCGTTTGGCGGGACAGTCCCGATTTTTAACAATTTGTCCGGCGTCCCGCGGCATTTTAAAAAAGTCCTCATTTTTGGAAAGAATGCACGACAAGCTAGGGAATGGCGGGAGAGAGACTAAATTTTTAATCAAGAACCCCCTCCCCACCCCCCACCCCCCCAACACGGTCAATGGTGTCCCACTTTATCAATGTTAAATCTGGTCACCTTACCTATCAGCACTTACCTTCTATGTTGAAAATGTTATAGAATTTATAAAAAGTCATTAGACTTACTAACAGTTCAACAAGGTTAGAAGATTGGAAACAAATCTATAAAAGTAAATTATATTTCTATTACTAAAATTGAACAACTAAAAGCTGAAATTTTAAAAATGTCTTTACAAGAGCATCAACACTATGAAATATTCTGGGATAAATGTGACACAAGGTATACATACTACTACACAAAAACTACAAAATTCTGTTGAAAGAAATTAAAGAAGGGGAAGCCGGGATGGCTCAGTGGGTTGAGCGCTCACTTTGCAGCACTGGGGACCCAAGATCAAATCCCGGCCCCGGCCCGTGCGGACCCATGTGCTGAACTGGGGAGTGCCCCCAGTTCAGTTCTCTCTCTCTCTCTGTATCCGTATCTCTCTCTCTCTCTCTCACTCTCTCTCTCTCTGTCAAAAACAATAAAAAAAAAAAGAAATTAAAGAAGCCATAAATAAGTGAAGAGATATACAATATTCACGAATTAAAAGAATTAGTATTGTTAATAACTATTAAGATATCAATTCTCCCCAAATTGATCTAAAAATGTGATGGTTTCCCATTCAAAATCTCAGCAAAATTCTTTACTAAGAATTAAAACATTGATCGTAAAACCCATATGTAAATGCAAAGGAACCAGAATATTAAAACAACTGATAAATTAAGAATAATGCTAAAATATTTTACTATCCAACTACCAGTTCTATCAAGTGCTAGTGAAATCCAAAAGGTGTGGTATTGTCATGCAGATAGAAAAACAGATCAATGGTACAGAATAGAGTCTAGAACCACCCACACCAACACACACGTACATTCAAATGATTTTGGAAAAGGTGCAAAGACAATTCAACGGAAAATAGGTTTTAACTAATAGTGTCAGAGTTATTGGATATCCGTACCTAAAAAGAAAACTAATTTCATACCTCACATGATGTACAAAACTAACTCCAACTGGATGAAAGATTTAAATGTGAGTCTTAAAGCTAAAAGATTTCTAAAGAAAAACATAAAGAGAAAAACTTCATGACCGTGGGTTAGGCAATGGTTCCTTAGATAAGACACTATTAGCATGATCCATATAGAACCAGAAATTGTAAATTTAACTCATCAAAATCAGGAAATTTTGTTCTTCAGCACATAATGCTCAAAAATTAACATATATTTGGAGTTAAAAATCCAGACATGGTTACCCCTGATGACATGGGAGAAGAGAGCAGTTGTGAAGAGGCATGGGGGCACTTCTCTAGTATAGGCAATACTCCGTTTCTTCATCTGGGTGTGCATTACACAGATCTTATACATTTTAAAATAAAATAACTTGGTTTTCAAATATAATTGGCATATACAGTAAATGCAAAATATTTTTTTTGTTGTTAAATTTATTAGGGGTGACATTGGTTGGTAACAATTACATAGTTTCCAGGTTTACAATTCTACATTACATCATCTATACATTGCATTATGTGCTTATCACCCAGAATCAGCTCTCCTTTCATCATCATATATTTGATGGTCCCTTTCAATTCCTACCCGCCCTTCTTCCCCAACTTTCCCACCCACCTTCCCCTTTACCATCAGGTAACCCCCAAACTATTAACTGTGTCCATGAGTTTTTGCTTCTTTGTTACTTTCACTTTTATATTCCACCTATGAGTGAGGTCATATGTTTCTTGATTCAGTCTGATTTATTTCGCATAATAAGATGGTTTCAAGGTTCATTCATGCTGTTACACATGGCTGTATTTCATCTTATTGCTGAGTAGTATCCCATTGTGTAAATGTACCACAACTTCTTTATCCAGTCATCTATCAAAGGACACTTCAGTGGTTTCCATGACTTGGCCACTGTAAACAGTGCTGCAGTAAACATTGAGGTACAGATATCTTTGCAAATTAAGGTTTTCAGGGTTTTTTTTT